>JAVQJS010117730.1:0-7500 GCA_036024795.1 Galaxias rostratus | reverse complement strand
TGTCTTTTCCCAGCGCAGGCTAGCCTAGCAGGCGGCCAGCCTTTATTTATAGGGCTTGAAACAGGAAGGTGAATGTTCCTACTACTGAATGATAGCCAGTGAGATAATGATAGTGAGCATGCCGGAGTAGCCCCTTCTGCCACACCACACACGAAGCTTTGTCCTCGTGTGGTGACCTCCATCATAACGTGTCATGGGATAGCCAAGCAGAACAGTAAACTACTAGATTGTTACCATGGGGAATTTATTTGCACGACATA
The DNA here is from genome assembly GCA_036024795.1 of Galaxias rostratus. NCBI lineage: Eukaryota > Metazoa > Chordata > Actinopteri > Galaxiiformes > Galaxiidae > Galaxias > Galaxias rostratus. The sequence continues at coordinate 7,240 of JAVQJS010117730.1, read as the reverse complement.
ATAAAACACACAATCCACAGCGCTTATCTAGGCCAATACAGCAATCCATTCACATAATCTGTCAAATGGATGTTTCTTTTGTGTGTGTGTATGTGTGTGTGTGTGTGTGTGTGTGTGTGTATGCGCGTGCGTGTGTTTTTTTTTCAACAGATGAACACTGTCATATATCAATGGATTTCTGTTTTAGCTCCATGTTACTGGCAAACAAGACTGACAGACCAGGCCAAGGTCTCTCCAGCATGCTGCCTCTGTTTATCTTCTCCTAGTACACCCTGACCATGACCGCAAAGACAGTAGCCTGCGTGTTGAGACTTTAAAGACAGTTCCCCTGCTCAGTCAGGTGGTGTTAAGGAGGACAACGAGCACCAGAAGGATAACATGTGTGCTGTTGCTCCGGCTGCTGCTGCTGCCCTCCGCCAGGCCCACTCTTTACGCCTCATCGCTCTGCCTCCACCCTCTTCTTGGATCATGTGAGCATGCTAGCTCTTCGTTTTGTTGATAGAAAATTTGAGAACATAGTGGAACCAAAGAGGTCTAGGGGTCAGTCATAACATTGATCTTGGACGTTTATTTATAGATAAACATGTTTTTGCACAGCCGAGGAATCAAATGTCCCGGTTTGTAGGTCTTAATACCTGCATGAAAAAAACATCACATTTGTAAAAATATCAGTGTAACACTTGAGTGCATGGAGAAAAGAACACACACTCTCCTTATTTGAATACATTACCACTACAATCAATCCTTTCCCTACATGAGTTGAATACTAATGATGGATGACCCCTGACCCTGCTTAGCATTTTGTGGTTTGATGGGCCTTATGGGTCTTCTCAAGGTCCTACTTTGTCCTCTGACATAGCGTTTACACATTTTCCATGGGAGTTTAAAGGGGAAGTGAGAACACGGTGTGGGACAGTTACAAATGATGACCAGCAGCAGTGTAACGACCCTTTAATTAAAGATGAGGTAATGTAAACCTCAACACTACCGAAACCCGAGAGCCTGTCAATGAACAGCCATGACCATTGGCTAAAATGCACATGGAGGACAATTTGAGATGATGTTGCTGTGACAAGGGAGGTCAGAGTGAATATGCAATTGTTTATAGGGTTTGGCTTCAAGACTATTATGACCTCATCTCTAAGATGTTTTTAATAAGTAAACACTGGAAGAAATCAGAACTCAAAGCTGCCCGCACTTAAAGCTCAATAGATACACTGGGCAAACTCAGAACAACACCACTACTAAAGATAGATCAAATCCCTCCCCTGCTCCCTTTGAGACCTAATGGCTTCCACATTTTTGTCTTCACCTCATTACAGGAATGTGTGTTCCATACGAAGACTAAAGGGGAAAAATAACAACAAAATCCACAATAAAGGGTTGATAAACATTTCAAATGGTATCGGTTCCTCCCGCACAGCATTGTCTAAAATATGTATATTTTTAATTTTCAACCTAATGTTGACCCTTTATAAATACATGAAAAACAATATCAATGATAAAAAACGTATTACTCTATTAGACCATTAAATAGGCTTATTTATTACATATACTAATTGACAAAAAATAATTGCAATCATGGAGACAATGAGAATCGTAATATAATGAAGTAGCCTGTAAAACCTGAAGATATGGGCCTTAATGAAAACGGATGAATCACTGTTGCCTAGTGACAGCCAAGGGGTCACCTGATGGGGCAATACATTCAATGATCTTTCGTCACAGAGGTAAATTCACGGCCCTGTTGTCTTAGATCGGAAGAACTCATAGATTATCTCCTTATGAACATGTAGGCAAAGATGATCTTCCTTGTTTTTTTTTTAGCACAGAACCTGAATGCTAATCTTCTGGAAGACCTTGATAATGCAACGTTGTCAATATGAAAAACAACATTGTTTTTCGTTAAGCTAATTTGACGTTGACTTTGATTTAAAGGCATTGCTCAAAGACGCAATTCTATTATTTACCACCTCATCAGTTTGTTTGGTGCTATTGGTCAACGCTGACTCAACCTTTAACCACAATATAACATCTGCGATATTTGGCAAAATTACAACACATTACATTTAGGCAAACAGCTAGTTCCTGCATGTTTTTTTTAAAGTTAACTATGTATTTTCAACTAATAGATACACTATAAGGAAGGGTGATTAAGGGTGATCATACTTCTTTGCGCCTCACTGCCTCGTTCCTCCATTCAAATAGCAGGAACAAAACTTGTCTGTTACACCTTCACGAGCCACAAGGTGATTTATCTACTGTTCCTCTGATGAGAACAGGTCTCGCCCTTTAGCTATGAACCAATCTAGCACGCTTCACTGATAAACCAGAAGACTTTTGGGTACAACGTTTTTTTTCTGAGGCCGTTGTAACTTCATGTATAAAATGTGTTACTCTCAAACTTCATTAGAGGCCATTGTAATATCAGCCATGCTTACGATATCCTGAACTAACATGTCTCATGAGGTGCTAGACAGTGTCAAACCCTATTTTACTTATACAAACCTTATTTTACTATACAAATATTATGGCTAATGTGTAACTATACTATTGTTGAAGAGTATATGATTACATATAAAAATAAATCACGAAAAACAATAAAATTGCCTAAATTTCATATTATATTTCGTTAAAATGTTTAGGCCATTTAGAATTGTATCCACCCACATAAACCATGCGATGCTTATTTTTCCTGAAACCTGTTTTTTATTAAGAAAATAAACGACCATGTAGAAGCAATCAAATTAACAAGTAGTCAACACTACGGCATATGACGCCATCAAATAAAGGATTGCCCCACCATCACACCCGCTGCTTTAGACATAAATACAAAAACCCCAGTTTATTTACGTCTATAAGTGTCTTCTACACTGCGTGCTTAAAGCGATATTATCTCCCAAAAGCATAGCATTTGTTACCAAATGACAGCTTGTTATTTCACCACTTGCAAATAAAATCGACTGCTTCTATCAAAAATAGAGAGATCACAACAAATTTTTCACACGAACTGCGTCAATTTCGCAGAACAGAAGTACAGGAGTCAATATATTTATAAAATAGGTTATCTGCAATATGTCCTCTGTGCTAATTCGCGACGCAATTCAACACAGACGCAAAAAACCGAAGATTCCTTGGTTCAATTGAGGACCTTGCAATCATTCACTGTAATATATTTACAATGACCAGTTATTATCACCTTACAAAAACGAGGACGAATTGGAATCCTACCTCTTTAAAGCTTGAGCGCATTAGACGTTGTTCGAAGAATTGTCATTGTAAGGGAAACATTTTTTTAATCAGGCTTGATGGTTTAATAGTCAGTAGACAGTTTTTATATCCTCATCATCGACCAGACGTAGCGAGTATCTGGTAATACCCCCAAGGATGACAGCAAAGCTGCGCGCGCAGCAATAGATATAACGGGTCCTCCCTCTGTCCTGCCTCTTTCATTAAATGTCTGCTTAGATTTCCAGAAGGGGAGGATGTTGTGACTGATTGTTGCCTGATCACAGATTGGTCACTCACTAACTCACTGTTCCTGGTGGGGCAAGTCGACTTGAGGTTAAACATGTTGCATGGACATTTTGTACATATTTCATATCCTAGCCGACTTTAGATTACTTTACAAGGTAAATGTGGTGATGCTGTTTGCTGTTCAAACATAAAGGAACCTACTGATTTCTTCTAGGCCTAAAATTTCAAGAGAGTAAATGTCCCTGTAAAACTGGAAGATCAGTTGATAATTTACTGGGGGGTAAATAGTGGCTGTAGTGAATGATTTCTCTCTCTCTTTGCGTATTGTTTACATATTTGTGTCTTTCAACATAGCTGTGAAAAACGGACAATCTATGTAAAATCAAATGTATTCTGCACATGAATGTTACCATCCAACCAACCATGAACACTGCAGTATCAATTTGAACTTTGTTAATTATAGACAGTAGGAGACTTTGGGTTTGATTGGGGTTTCCAAAACCTTGAGGAAGTCAAATTTATTACATGCAAATTCCTGTGTAAAAAAGGACTAGCCTCCAACCAAAAAAAATTAGGCCTTGAAGACTAGATTCACACGTGATTGTGGCATTGTTAGTGTGTATGCCTCTGAGACAGAACTGTTTTCTATGCATTTATTTCACCCGCTGTTCTTGAATAGGCTTGTTAGTAAAAAAAGAATTTCATTCGGGGATCTACCTTCATTGTTTTTTAAGCTGTCCAGTTACATACAATAATCCTTAGATAGTCTCACAAGTCAACATTATCATATAATTGCCAAAAAGCCAGCAGGTGGCCTGTAAACTGATGCTGTAGTACTACCTCTCTAATTATGTACAACTATTAGGGAGAATTTTGACATTACATTAGGAGAGTAATGAGGAACTCGCAGTGCATATAATGCTCTGTTCTTTGTCTCTCCCTGGCAACATTTCAAAAATAGTTTTGAAGCATATTTAAACACAGAATTAGTTTTACCATAGAAAAGCAAATAAATCAGTCTAGGTATTCTTGAACAGTAATTTGACTGTTCTAGGGCCGTTATTATATAAAACGGTCTTGCTGGATTTGTCTGCCTTTTTGAGCAGAGCAGAGAACACTACCCGTGCGGATGGTAATGGCAGTCTGATAGTGACGCGTGGCTCCGTGTGAAGGAGGCTATCAGCTCCCAGCAGCCCCACGGCTCTGCCTTAGGGCCCACTGCCCCCCCAACCCCCCCATAGGGAGGCTGTTTAATGCACTTTAATGAGCCTCATAATATATCCCAGCGGCGCCGAGCCATGTTCTGCCCTTTCCTCCCTGCCCACCTCCCTCCCCCCATTGGAATGGTTTTTATTGATCATAGATGTCAGGCTAAAATAGAAGAGAATGTTCACGCGGGCTGGAATTCCAATTGTCCACCTCATGTCCTTTGTTTTATACAAATGATTAGTTAATTTTTACCATATCAACAATCATCGTACAATCACCAATACATTAATAACGTCAATCATGTTCAATGTATCTTGTAAATGACTGTAAACAATGCAAGGGGGAGCTAAGTGATTAAGAATGTAGGCCACACTGACCCACCCCACTGCCCCCTTGTCAAACACTAGACCCAGACGGGATGTGCTTTGAGGATCTGTCAGTTACTGGCACAAAAACTATAAACCTAATTTGATTTTCCAGACCAGATTACTTCTGTTCTTATTCTATAATTAGTTTGAATAATAATCATTATTAATGTTGATTGTGTTAAATATGCTAATGCTATCAAAGTCTTCTTTGATTATGAAAAAATCATTATGCTTTGCTCGCTATTAATTGTGTGTTTCTGCAACGAAGTCTGGGGCTATTTTGACGAAAAATTCTGTTATTTCTTTATCCTTGGAAAATATGCTCCAGTTGAGCAATATAAACAAATAAAATTCAATGTATAAGCAAACTGTGCATTGAAAAAACAAAGAACATAACAATAAACAATAAACAATAAACACAATGGAAACATGTTATTCCTCTCTTTACTGGAATCCATGTGAGTAGACAAAGAATACTGATTAACATTTCCAGAGCAGTAAATATTTCCTGGCTTTTTCAGCCAGCAACATGATAATAACCACTGAGCAGCAAACAGAGGCTTTACTAACCAATCAATGGTGAAGGCAAACAACGTTAGCGGTTGTCTGTTATCTGCAGTCCTCTTATGGGAATAGACAAAATGTCTGATTTCTACATCAGCAAGCCTGAAACCCCCAGACCAGGCCAACTTCCAGTCAGTGTTAAACCAAAGGAGTTCATGGTCAGTACCCCTTTGATGGGCACTCATGAGGGTCGCCAAACAGTCCGGAGCTTTGTTTGCATTTTCTCTTCACTCGCAATCTTAGCTCAGGAAACATGCAACGAGAACAAAGCGTTTTTTTGTTGCATTTGACATCAACCAGTGCAGCCAAGAGCAGTCAGTCACCCCTTCCTCCTGTCAGGACAAAGAACAAATCCAATGTTTAAGCACCATAAAAATGAGATTTTTTCTTCTTCTTCAAACCAAATGTACCAGCAAACCTGGTTTCCTGACACTAATTATTCTGATGTGTTTAGTCAAAATGAACAAAAAAATTGTTTAATGGCAACTTCACCATTTCAATAGAAACCTCCTTATTTTGTCATATTATGTAACTGTCTGTCCCTTGTTATCATTTCAGATTTCCTGTGCCAAAAATACGGTAAAGTTAAACATTCAGACGAGTTCCTTCCCAAAAAACATACCTCCCCCCCAAAACATGCTTGCACGGTCCAACTACTTAATCTGATTTTCTCATCTCTCTGATTAGATTAAAACAACAGAGAACCAAATCAAATCAAGCCTTTGCAGAAAGAAAATAACATATCCAAAATACTTTGTACTAGGAGCCTCATTCGGTTGTGATAAGTAAGGAAACTTGCTTGAGTTGCCTAGTGTTTATGATGGCACGAGATGTGCAAAATCTCTGACTACAGTTGTGCAAGTGCAGAGCCACACTGTGTAGTCAGGGGAAAAGCAGCTGCCCTTCAGCACCCAGCTGTGGAGTAGGTTTTATCTTCCACCCACATGCATGGCAATTCCAGTGAGAGGATATGTAAGAGGAAATTAGCACTGGATGAAAGATCAACGAGGAAGGTGATATAGCTTGTGTTTCATAAGGATGTGTTTACAACATGTTTGGTAATATTACCATTTGTTACAGAGGTACATGTAATGAGGTAACGAGATAAATTGGACTTGCACTGGTGTTTAAATAGTGAAATAAGTAAGTAAGTACTACTAGATCACAATACCAAGACAATGCATTTAGTTTAGATAGAACTTAGTTCTGTTGCAGAAAATCTGTATAAATGATGATGACTGAAGACCAAATTCCTTCTGCAAAAATGAAAATAATGGTACATGCTATTAATGTATATTCCACTGCTTTAAGAACATGCTAAAATAAATATTATTGAAACATGGTCACTGATGTTGCAACATAACATTATTAACCAAACAGTACCATCTAGTGTCACAACTACGGTTTAGCATATCATGTGATCGTTTCAGGTATACTATGATGAATATATACATATGTTGTTGTATGTTGATTTGACCAACAAAATAGTGAAAATATTGCATTACATGAGAAAACTCTTGTATATAAATGAAACTCTGTATACATGCGTAATTGCATGAATGACATGCACAGCTTGCATAGGACGATCCCAGAGACTAGACCATAGGTTGAGAATTTAAGGA
>JAVQJS010117726.1:0-47388 GCA_036024795.1 Galaxias rostratus | reverse complement strand
AATCCTTATTTGGATTTAAACAATCTGACGTTAATTATGACAAACACTAACAATGGAAAGCGTACTATGTATTGTAAATGTTACGCTGCTATAATAAGTAAGATCAATACAACAAATATCCTCCTTACATCATCAAGTTTTAAAAACATCTCTCATTGATTCCATGTCTGTATAGGCAGAACGATATGGGTAGAACTCTATTTTTGCCAGTTTAAGTTCAGTTGAAGGCATGCTAATACGACTCCTTGAAAGTATATGGCTAATTCAGAGTATCTGTCTATGTTGGTGGTTGATTGGTTTGTATTTGTGTAGCAAGTCTGTGCATGATCATGTAGGCACATGGAGGATCCCCATAGCAGTGTTGTCACAGGTGATGAGTGACAGAAAAGTGCAAACACAAGTAACCATGGATTAAGGTTAGACAGGCATAAACAAACAATGCAGGCATCAGGAAAAGCCCTAAGGCATCAACCTATTTTCAGTCAACATAAATGTTGTCTTTAAATACTTGTATATGATATGCTTTAGTCAAACCATCTCTGTCTTGTTATGAAGCATTCAAGTTATGAATCATGTACAGTTTGAGAAGGAAGTAGGACTCATCTACAATCCTGAGTAGCACTTCTGCTCAAGTAGAAAAGTGATATTGGTTGTGAAAGATTTTAGTTTTGTTTTTTACATTATGATTTTGTTACATGGAAGCATTTTTTCCTGATGCTTGTGACCTTATGGTCCTCTTTTAGATGTTACAAAAAAAAATCGATGTGAGTTAATGTATGATTGATGGAAAGGAGTGGATTTTGGTAATTATCGTCTGACCGTTTAGTGTGAATATCGACACCTGGACTCTTACGCAGATCAGAGTCTCTTATTTTCAAATGTTACCTACGCACTAATCAGTCAAGTAAGTGATTTAGGAGCTTCGTAAAGGGCTTTGTCTGGGCAAGAACTGATCTCATTTATGTGGAGGAGGTTGACTAAGAGCAAGTCTCAAGCCTCTGTTTAGTTTAGTGAGATCTTTGTTCATTAGAAAATCTATTTCAATTCAGCGATATGGGCCTAGCGACCTAACTGCAGGGTGCTCAAGGAATTGACAGACAGACAGACAGACAGACATACAGACACGGACGGACAGGCACGCACGCACGCGCGCGCGCACACACCCATACGTACACACACGCACTCGTCTGGATAAATTCTCACAAACACTCGTGCAGTGGATTGCGGAGGTATCCATTAATTTAAACAGTACACCACAAACTACGCCTGCTAATAATAACCTCATAGCATACAAGACGACTAGCCCAGTAGAACTATATGTTACAAAAAGTAACAGTAAGTAAAGTAAGTAAAAGTAATGTACTACTACAACGGCCAATCTTACATTGACGAGAGCGTGTTTAAGTCGAGCTGGGCAAATCTATGAAAAGCTAACCAGTCCGTTTCCCGAAGTGTTGTTGTTGCGTGCAGGCAAGAATATGAAGCATACGAATTCATATACATATTACATAGCAACCAACACTCTTATTTGAACAATATTGTGTCTCCGCGACTTTTCTCGAAATTGTGAAAAGTGTGTTGTGTTCTTTTAACATTCCTGCAAATCATGTTTTATTTACCGTATTAAGGTTAAGTCTTTGGTTAGCCAAAGCACTCGCAAAAAAGGAAATTTGTTTCGTATTCTTTTAAAACATGTATTGAACTGTGCACCTGTGTATGCGACTAAATGTTTCTCAGTGCTGAAATCCTTAGCTCGCTTGCACCAGTGCTACCACCTAATTTAAGAAAGCGTAGAGCCCTGCCCTAAAGAACCCACAACAAAACGAATCGACAAAATGTCCACAAAATTGCCTCATTGTTTTCAGCGAGAACAATAGAATCATACCTAGGGTCAGGTCCCACTGGGCAGCCCTGCATGGGGGCATCTTTTGAGGTTCACTTAACAGACCCTGTGCAATCTTCAAGAGGAAGAAAAGCACTGTCGCCTTTTCCTCACCCTCTGTTGCCTTTTCAGAAGTGGGGTGGGGGGTTAATTTAGCCCCATTGGCTAATTAGACAGGAGGGTGGCTCAGTGGGTGAAACATCAATGCCCCACTCCCCTGCATGCCCTTTGCATCCCTCTGTCCCTTTTGCTGCCTCCCCGTTGGCGTCTTAAAAGTGGTCATGGGAGTGTTAATAATTTGTCACTCTGTTCTTTTTTTTTTCAGTACTCGTCGCTCTTTCTCCACCTTGCCTCTCATGTCACTTTAAGTGATCTGGATGGGGTACTTTTAAGGCCACCTCCTTTTCTGTTTCTTGTCTCTCTATTCTTTTCCCTTCTTGTCTTCTTCCTATTCTATCCTTTTTCATGGTCCAGGGCTTTTGCCTCACCTTTGTAATTGGTCGACTTGGCAGTGGTCTTTAAGATGGGACTGTTACTGTCTGCGTGGTGTCCTGTGATGTTGGCTGGTATAGTGCCGGTTTAACCTGTGATCAGGGTTGTGGATCATCATTAGCGTTTAACTAAACAGGACCCAGAGCGCTGCACCAACCATGTAACTCCTAAGTCAGAAGTCACATGCAAGTCACATGGAAAGCATGTCCAAATGGATCAATTAAACATTTTTTTTCCTATAACCAGACATTTTCTCTTTAATCGAGTAAGCCAACAGAGTCAGTTTCGCCCAATTTGTAATTAAATCAATTGCAAGGCAGTGTGAGAAATGTGATTCTTTCCCCCTCTTATCCCCTGGGCCAGACCCTGCTGCCCTTTGGGGGGTGAGGTTAAAAAGGAAAATGGTGCCAGATGGCATGGGATATTAACAGAAAACCCCAGCTAGATCGCTGCCAGCTCTCTGTCATCAAAGCCCCAAGGCAAGCCTATGTTGCGCCGTACCTAACCCACAAATAATGTTGAAAGCACGAGTAGTAAATTGCTTTGGATAAAAATGTCTGCTAGATGACTGTGAAACATTGAACGTCACGAGGCCCGTTCTTTGGATTTGGCAATCTGCAGCTAGCACGCATCTGTGTCTGCATCCCTGGTTCCTGCGGTCTTGTTTATCCCAATCAACCCTGTCACCCAGGTACTGACCCCATTGGACAATGACTATAACATTTTGAGTGTGGATATAAAAATATTATATATTAATGAAGCTAAGATGTTTACTTGTAGCACCTTATTGATTTGTACTATTGTAAACCTTATAGGCCTATATTATATTGTGATACACATTATACATTTACCAAATTGACTTTTTTTCAACAGCAAATGTATTCAGTCATTTATGTTAGGGTCTAGAGAAAGTCACAATAGTACCCCAAAATACATTTTCCATTACTTTTTTATTACTGTTAATACTTACATTTAAATTCCTTTATAATTGGCCATATATTTTCTCTGCCATGTCTGTGCTTATCGGCAAGGGGTAAGAATTAAGACCACATAGAAAAAGCAAATACAATTTTTTAAAGCTGGAAGACTTAAGTAGAAAATTGGCTTAGCATGCAGATAGCAAACATAACAATGGGAACATATACCCAAGCTCAGAGTGATTGAAGTCCCTGTCTTTCTGATGAACAAAGTGTTTGATTTACTCCATGGTTGGTACATAAACTGCTAACTTGATTTCACACCCTGGATCTGAGTGGGACAACAAACACTTTAATCAGAGGATGCAGTGGAAAGGGACTTTAATGTTTCGTACGGCAAAAGGTGAGACACGATTTTGCATTTATTTTCATAGTGAAAGCCGGAGATATCTAACCCAAACCGTGATCCGTTCGGGTCGTCTACTCCCCTCATCTAGTCACTGATGTCTTTTTTTTCCAGACAGGGAAGACAAACAAAAATATACATGATGTGGCCCAGCTCCAACTGCCAGTTCCTATTTGTGCAGGGTTTAAATTGCGCTTTACAGCTTAATTTTTTACAGCGTTCAATTCTTAAGGAAGCAGACCCTTACATTATCAAAAATCACCTCCAAATATTGCCCTAAAAAAAACCTGCGATGAAATAGCTGATTAATGCACCCATTTGCCTAACCCTAGAACATAGGCCTTTTTGGTATTTTTAACTTGTCTGGTGCAGATAGCGGCTTGCACTATTCAATTGAACCTTCTCAACCCAACTTCTCCATATGTACGATATATTTAAAAATAAAATTGTATATTTTGTATAGTGAAACACTTCCAGTCTACCACATTTTTGGAAGTAGTAATTTTACTCTGATAAAAAGCAAAGAAATACCGAAGGGATGCATGAAAGGAAACAACAAAAAGCACAACGGACACCCCAAACTAGATTCCTGGACATAATCAACTGGCGGCCAGATCACAAATGGATAAATGCGTCTCGTTAAACACAAAAAAAAAAAAAAACTATTTTTTTTTCCCATCAACTGATCAACCTCTCTGACACCCCTACTCTAGTTTGGTCTATATTGGTCAGCAAATAATCAAAGCACTCTTTTTCTTGAAGGGGATTAGAAGGCAAAGCTTAGCCCGCTGGACCAAACACTAGTGGGAAGGCCAGGGGGTCCCCTTATCAGAGCCTGGCTTCTGGAGCCAGCCTCGCTACGGGACAGATTGCTTTCATATTCCCCGTCTGTGACACAACAAAGACTGACTGTGGCACCATAATGCCCCGGCGCTGACAGGACGTTAAGGGTTCCAACCAACTTGTTTATGTATTCCTCAGGATGAGCCGTACGCACATGCATCCAAACAATTTTCTCTTTTTCTCCATACGTCAGTCCTTCATTAAAGAGGGTTAATTTAACAATTACTGATTTTCTACAAGGCCCTGTTACAAAAGTATGTGCAATGATATATTACCTCTATATGACAACATGTCCATACAGTACATATATTATGCTCTGTATGTACAGTTGAGGCCACATGTTTACATACACCTATGCTAAAGATAATCATGCTTTTTTTCTGCTTTTTTTCACAACTCCACACGTCCACCTTACCATACTTTTCTTTTGGAAAGTCGATTAGGGAATTTACATCGTTCACGTCAGAGATTATTTTAAAAAAACCAATGAGAGGCCGATTTATTTCACTATATGAGAATTCAAAGGCTTACATACAGGATCAAAAGATTATGTACCTTTTGTTAGTGTTTGGTGATATTGCTTTTTAATTGCTTAACTTAAATCAAACCCTCTGGGTATCTTTCCACAAGCTTCTCACAATACTTTCATGGAATGTTTTCCCATTCCTCCCGACTGAACTGGAGTAAATCAGTCAGCTTGGTGGGCCTCCTTGCTCGGACATAGTATTTTCAGTTCAGTCCACTGATTTTCTCTGGGATTCAGGTCATTGCTTTGTGCTGGCCACTCCAATACTTTCACTTTGTTGTCTTAAAGTCATTATGTTACAACTTTGAAGGTATGCGTAGGATCATTGTCCTGCAGGAAGACCCAATTATGACAAAGTATTAACTTTCTAGCTGGAATCTTGAGGTGTTGATTCAGCATTTCTAGATCCTTCCCCATCATGCCATCTATTTTCTTAAGAGCACCAGTCTCCTGTCCAGCAAAACATCGAAATCAACATGATGCTGCCACCCCCATTCTTCTGTTGGGATGGTGTACTTCAGACTAAAAGCCTCATCCTTTTTCTTCCATACATGCTGATCATTGGGGTCACGCAGTTCAATCGGAATTGAGTAGTTAAATTGTGCCTCCTTCTTGAACTAGGCGACGTCTGTGTGGTCAGAGGATTCATTGGACATGCTAAGAACATGCTAACTCCACAAAAAAAGACCCTTGGTTAGGCGGGATTGAAGCCAGGACCTTCTTGCTGGAGGCAACAGTGCTAACCACCGAGCCACCGTGCTGACCTTCTGTAAATATTTTATTTAGTATTTTTCTTTTCTTTTATTTAGTATAAGTAATATACATCATTTTAAGTTTTTTAACTAAATGGTCTAAAAATGCTAGAGGATGAAGGGAGCAAGTGTGTGTGTGTGTGTGCGTGTGCGTGTGTGTGTGTGTTTGGCTGGGTGGTCAAATCAGTAGGCTATTTATTTGCCACACAAAGCAAGATTCTGTTGTTTATTTGTAGCCTATAGGTGCCTACACCCTCTAATGTGGCTAAAATGCCACAGTTCTGCAAAGAAGAGTGGGACTAAATGAATTCACAGCAATGCAAAAGGCTAATATCAAGTTATTATTACCATTTGGCTGTAGTTATTGCAGCTAAAGGCATGTAGCTCCACCAGGGATGGATATTTACATTACAGTGCCTGGGACAAAAAGTCAGGGAATCCCCCCTTGTCAAACCGCACATTGGGGTTACATTGTAAGGGAAGCATCCAAACTGGAATATGGCATTATGGATACAATAACATTGTATCCTGTGTATTTGTAAATAGGAAGAGAGAATTGTTCAAGGCACTGTTCTTAGAAAGCCAACGAGCTAGATGATTCCACATACATCTAAAGGCTTATCCTAGAGAGACGTTCACTCTCTAAATCGTCCACTAAATAAATCCTCCACTCCGGATTGAATGCCTCCAGAGTGATTGTTCAAGTGATGTAAATGGCGAAAGATCCTCAGGTTACTGTGGTTTGTTTAATCCCTAAAATCAACAACGACATTTTGCAATTAACATCAATTTTTAAAATGCAGCGTTGAAATCGTATCTGCTCTCAAACACAAAATACTGAAGCACAAACCAAACTGTCACAACCAATAGACAGATTCGTCTGTTCAGATTTTAACGTATTCAATTAAGACCACCATCACAATGATTACAGTTCCAAAGATCTATTTCTGTCTCCTAAAGCTTATTAACGGACTAGACTGGGAGGTGGGGTGACTGGCAGTTAAGACAGTGACAGATAACGGGTCAGTACAGCAGCATAACGGTGTTCTTTCAGTCCTTAGAGTTTACGTTTAAACCCTGTTCTGTGCTGCTTGTACCTAATTTCACAAATTCCAGTCGGTTCAACACATTCCAGGGCTGACAAGACAACATCTTTAAGAGATCAGTAGGGCCCTCGCAATGTTGACGTTGCTGACGGCTATGTACTTGGTGGTGAGGGCTGCTTCGTCAGAGGTAAGATGCATCTCAATCACCGGGATCAACTTTTGAGCATGGGCATCTTTAGATGAGAATGTAAAACACTTTGGAAATCTTACATGGGAATTGTATTAATCACGATTAACTTGATGTCTGTTCGATTATCCTTTAAATCAACCACTGACAGTCTTATCTTTGTCTGTTCTCGGTTGTTACTATGCCCAGGCCTACTGAAAGTTGACGTTACAGGCTGTTTTAAACTGTTAAACTTCAAAATCATTTACTTTTGTGCGCATTTAAACTCATTAGTCTATGTTCTTACTGGATTTTCTTATATTATTCTTGTTTTGAGGGGCAAAATGTGCATAATTTCACATCTATAATGATTTTTCATCTCTAGACAGTGCAATTTGGGGGTTGCAAACAGAGAACTATATTTAGTTAAAGTAGGCTAACCGCTTAATAACAGCTGATCACAGATTATACCTAGCTTCAAATCATAGTATATTAAATCCAAAAAAAGGACTAGCCTGCTTAGGCCTTGGCCTGAGGAGTGAAACATTCTCTCAAATACCAATCCAGTCGTTCAAAAAACCTTTTGATAATCTAACATATGAATAGGTACAGTGCAAAAGCAGCAGACTCCACTGATAGACGTGGATTTCTGACAACGCAGCGGCGAAGTAGTTAAGATGCGGTTTTTGTAGGCCACAACAATCTATGGGACACAGTAGTTTCTACCCGAGCGAAAACCACTGTTGTCGCATGATTACGTAGCCTAGAGTGCAAGTATAGTCGGATTCCTTTAGCAACGTCATTGTCTTTTCCTGGGTCCCTCTGAATTCTCCTTCGTAGCTTTCCTTGACCCCTTGACTTTTTCCCTCGTGGTTAAGGAAAAGTACAGTGTTAGACCCCGTAGTTAGACCCACGTTTTTGTAATGCTGCCAAAGCTAGGAGGAAGTTGCCAAATTGACTTTTTGGTTGTGAAGCTTCGTCTAGTAACCTTTCTTGGGTACCCAATTTGAGTACTCATACTCACAATTCACATTCTATATATATGACATACTGCATACTTAAATTAAGAATGTCAGGTATGCATAGTAGGCAGACTGTGCTCATGTGTGTTGGTGAAGCTTAGCTGGTATCCAGAGGAGAGAGTGTGATACGCTCACCACAGCTTGCACAAGCGCAAAGAGACCAGCAGAGAGCATCGAAGAGTGGAAACACAGGCTATGTTCTGAATCGCCTACTGAGCATACTTAACATTCTTATATGGACGGAAAACTAGTCGAGAGTAAGCCAGCATTACATGGTATGTGAGATTCAAGTATTGGAAAAGTTCCCGAATAACATACTCAGATTTTGGGAAATGTTGAGTACCCAAAAGAGGTTACTAGACGATGTTTCACCCACCAAAATACAATTCGGCTATTTATTTCTAGCTTTGGCAGCATCGCAATAATGCGAGGTTAGATCACATGTTCCAGTTGAGGATACTAACAATATAATCGAATCTTTGTAAAAAGTAGTAATACAGATTTCGGTTTAAGTTGTCGGTATGTAATACGTATTAATTGAATATGTGGTAGATAGTATTTAAGTAGGCAATTCCGAACACAGCCACAGAAACACAAAGGGATATGCTGGGGTACGGCTGAGTTAACCCCTAAATCAAAATGACAATGTGAAAAAGATTAGTTTATATTTTGGCAAATGTATTAAAAGTAATCATTAGGAAATCATGTACATAAGTATTAACAGCCTTTGTCATGAAGCTCAAAATTTAGTTCAGGTGCGTCCTGTTTCCATTGTTGATATTTGAAATGTTTATACAGCTTAATTGGAACCCACTTATGGTAAATTAAGTTAATTGGACATGATTGATTTGGAAAGACACACACCTGTCTATAGCAGGTCCCGCAGTTGACAGTGCATGACAGATCACAAATCAATCATGAAGTCGAAGTCATTGTCTGTCGATCTACAAGACAGGATTGTCTTGAGGCACAAATCTGAGGTACAGAAAAATCTCTGCTGCTTTAAAGGTCCCAATGAGCACAGTGGGCTCCATCGTCCGTAACTGGAAGACATTCGGAACCACCAGGACTCTTCCTATAGCTGGACAGCCTTAAATTGAGCAATTGGGGGAGAAGGGCCTTTTTTAGGGATGTGATCAGTAACTTGATTGGCACTCTGTCTGAGCTCAGCGTTCCTCTGTGGAGGGAGACAAACTTTCTAGAAGGACAACCATGTGTGCAGTAATCCACCAATCAGACCTGTATTGTTGAGTGACCATACAGAAGCCATTCCTTAGTAAAAAGGCCCATGGCAGCCTGTCTGGAGTGTGCTTTATTTCATCTGAAGGACTTTCCAAACATAAGAAACTAAATTCTTTGGTCTGATGAAACAAAGACTGAACTCGTTGGTGTAGATGCCAGGCGTTGTGTTTTTCAGTTGCAGGAACTGGGAAACTAGTCAAGTTAGAGGGAAAGATAAATCAGCAATGTACAGAGACATCCTGGATGAAAACTTGCTCTATAGCACTCTTGATCTCAGACTGGGGTGACTATTCATCTTTTAGTAGGACAAGACCCTAAGCACACAGCCAAGATATCAAAAGAGTGGCTTCAGGACAACTGTGTATGTCCTTGAGTGGCCCACCAGAGCCCAGAATTAAATCTTATTTTACATCTATGGAGAGATCAGAAAATGGCTTTGCACTGATGCTTCCCATCCAACCTCATGGTGCTTGAGGTGTGTTGTAAAGATGAATGGGTGAAACTGGCCAAAGATAGGTGTGCCCAAGCTTGTGGCATCATACTAAAAAATACTTGAGGCTGTTGTTGCTGCCAAAGATGGATCAACAAAATGTATTATTATTATTTATATATATATTTTTTCACATTGTCATTGTGATGTATAGGTGTGGAATTTTAAGGAAAAACATAATTTTAAATCCATTTTAGGATAAGGCCATAACATAATAAACTGTTGAAAGAGTGAAGGGCTGTGAATACTTTCCAGATACTGTGTGTGTGGGTGTCGTCGCTCTGGAGGTTGGATGTAAGCATGAACATCCCCCTGCAGATTGCTTTCTAAAATGTCCCCCCAGAAAGAGGGTATATTCAGAAATGAACTTACTATCTGGCTGTGACCGATGTCTCTGGACTTGCAAAAGTAAACATAACATAATAATAATAATACATTCAATTTATAAGGCGCCTTTCAAGGCACTCAAGGTGCACATAAAACATGTTTGTTTAATAACTGTTTTTTAAAACCCGGTATTCAGAATTCTGAGCACATTCATGATGTCATGCGGATCTGTCTCCTGCAGGTGTCAGGAGCTTTGTCATAGAAGGTCTGTGTTTTAAGAATTGTCAACCATCTTTGATCAGATGGGCGTGGCTTAAAATAACAACGAGCTGGAGCAATACTTTGTGGGGAATGTGTTCGTTTCAAGAGTGGGGTGGTGAAACGATTTGCATCAGTATTACTTAAACTACAGATCCCAGAACAGAAAAAGGCTTCCACTTTTACCGCGTGACCATTTCATACACACAGAGGTGACCCTTCTTTAGTTATACCCGGGAGAACAGCTAGGCAGACGTAAGAATCTTGTCATTGTCTTAGAATGGTAAGAATTCTATTACAATTATAAATTAAGATTAATTAAAAACCTTAGTGTTCGTGTTCATATCTTAATTTTTCTGAATGTATTGAATAGGTATTGACAGTAATGAAGAAAATTCCCGAGTCGTATCCAGTTTTAACCGATTGATTGGATAGTGTATACATTTTAATTTGTGTGCTACATCTGTCGTACCATAGATTAATGAGCAGTTTATAATCTATATAATGTTACGGCGAATGTCTCAAATGCGTCATCTTGGACTCGCGTCCTACTAGCGATTCATTCATTTGGTCATGATGCATGAAGGCCACAGATGATGGTTACCACGGAGCGAAAATAGTTTTCCTTTGTTTATGGGTAAATCAACACAGAAACAGGGTTGATCTAATCCGATGATGTTGGATGTGACACATTTGCAGATGAGAAATTTAGAACACAGAATAGATGTTTATTGCCTAAATGCATCTGTCGAGCATTGAAATTAATAACAGCAAAACCGTCTAGCGCAGTTATTGCCGCATCAGATCCCTGCTATCTAGGTCAGTCGCAGACAGTTAAAATGTTTTTCATTTGCAGGCCGAACCAATCCGCGTCCTGGTGACTGGTGCCGCTGGACAGATCGCATATTCTCTTCTGTACAGCATTGCAAAAGGAGATGTTTTCGGAAAGGACCAGGTAAGCTTTCATAGCGTATTGCATGACATCTTTGTACAGTTAAGCCCAGAACGCAGGCAGTTGGATGCAGACGCATCCTTACATAAATAAGCATGTGCTGTATTCACAAGAGAAAGTCACGGGGCAGGGTTGAAACTTTTCAATTTGCTGTTTAATTTGATATGTATTTACTTTCCTCTGCTCACGTGTGTCTAATTTTCAGCCTATCATCCTGGTCCTGCTGGACATCTCTCCTATGTTGCCCGTGCTAGATGGGGTTGTGATGGAACTGCAGGACTGTGCTCTCCCACTCCTTAGGGGTGAGCTATGTATTATGTTCTGCATACCCCAACAATGTTAATGGGATACATCAGGCCACAGAGAGCATGTGGTTCCTATTCTCGTTGTTTTGTTAGGATTTATGTGTATGCACTGCTCTCCCCATCATCTTTACATTCTGCATGTGGTTTAAGCACACACATGTGCGGGAGTCATGCGATGCATTCCTCTAGCGCATTGTAATTTCACTTCAGCAGTGGTACAAGCCTAGGAAGGAGTGTCAGCTAGAAGGCCTCCTATTGGCTGGTTTCAAGGAAATACCAGCTAATCCTGAATGTGGTGGTTTGCTTGTGATCTATAACCTCAGTAAGCCCAGGCTAAAGTTCATGCTGATAAAACGAGGTTCTGTCATTAATGGCCAGAGACCAAAAGTTAATTTTGAAGACTTTAACTGATCTAAACTCAGATAATGTATCTGAAAGATTGGATTGCTGGTATATCCGTTAATGAATAAGCCAGCTTGACAGGTCGTGGTAAGATTGTTGAACATTTTATAGGCAGCAATGAAAAGCCGATAAGAGTTCCCCCGTCTGTGACGCGTGTGAACACTTTTGACAGTCTTCTGCAACATCTGAAGATGTCCTGCATCATAGAGGATAGCAAGGAGGATGACTAATGTAATTGTATGGCTGTTTTGATGTATCATAAGTCAAATTCATCGACCAAAACACTGATTCAACCCCATTAACTGATTCAACCCCCCATTGCCTTAAACAGAGGTCATCCCCACAGACAAGGTGGAGGTGGGCTTCAAGGACTTGGATGCTGCCATCTTGGTGGGCTCCATGCCAAGGAAGGAGGGCATGGAAAGGAAAGACCTCCTCAAGGCTAATGTGGCCATCTTTAAGACCCAGGGAGCCGCCTTAGAGAAATACGCCAAGAAGACTGTCAAGGTGACTTTGACTCCCGCACTGCAAGCACAGTGAAACCTACAGCACACTGACAATAGTAATCAATGTAAATTCGGACACAACGCCAAATCATACAAGGTTTAGATTAGAAAAATCAACTAATAAGGGTTTATATTAATATGACCCTGGTTCCTGTAATGGTTTTTAATTACATGAAACAGTCGGATAAACTACTAATGCTTTTAAATAGGAAGGAAATGAAATAGGTTTTAAAACTTCACTGCCACAGTACAGAACTTGACAATGTGGATGGTACTAAATAGACAATTCTTTAGTGAACCTTTTTAAGCCAGGTTCTGTACCAGCATATGTGTGGAGTCACTCCTTCAAAGCTATAAGGCTAGAAAGAATGTCCTCCCTCTCAAGCTATTGATCCTTTGCCCATTTCACTGTGCATGTTGGTGTGATTATGGTGTTGCTGTTACCAATCCCTTTAAAACTGGTATTGTATATTAATGATAAGTCTAAGTCTAAGAAGTACAACAAAGATGGCCGGTAGGTTGAAATACTGTATTTCTCGTTCTGTGTTATTGAGCGGTTCCTGAGTAGACTAGAGTATTTAGTTCTCAATCGTATGAAAACTCAACTTTTCTGCACGACTCTTTATTTCAGGTCTTGGTGGTGGGGAACCCAGCCAACACCAACTGTCTCATTGCCTCAAAGTCTGCTCCCTCCATCCCTAAAGAGAACTTCTCTTGCCTGACCCGCCTGGACCACAACAGGGCATCCTCCCAGGTAGACGCTCAGAATTTCTGAAGAGATTGTTAACATCCTGAAACTCACTTCTGAACCAACTCACTGATAGACTTAACTGATAGAAAGACCTAATAAAGATAGGTGGTGAGGGCGTGTGGGCGCTTGTTCGATGTTCAAAAGGTTTTTTATTGGTATTGACTTTAACTAATAGATGTTTAAATACATTTATTAAAGTTGCAGTGGTCTCCACAGCACCATTGAACGGTTAATGGTTTATCCCGCTAAATGTAGTTGGGGGTTACTTATTTTTGGGAAATCGGATCATTTTTGTTTGAAAAGATGCAAGACAGATGAAGTACTCATAATTCATAAATGAATGTATTAACTAAGACGGAGTGTAATTGACAAGATTTTTTTGTTATTTTAATTTTCATTGAACAGTACTGGATGCAAAAACATTTTCAGCCCTGTACATTTCTGTGCGTGTAGGTAGCCATGCGCTGCGGAGTTTCTTCTGACTGTGTGAAGAACGTCATTATCTGGGGCAACCACTCGTCCACCCAGTACCCCGACGTCCACCATGCCAAGGTCAACGTGCACGGCAAGGAGATATCTGCCTTCGATGCAGTCAAGGACGACAGCTGGCTTAAGGGAGACTTCATCTCTGTGAGTAGGCCCTGTAAGAGATCAATGTGACCAGTTAAAAAAAATTATAATTAACTGCAAAAGCCTGTATGGCATACCAATATGCATAATTTATTATTATTGCAATAGCCAAGCCAATTTTTTGGCCTCAATCCATTCACAAATCATTTTTGAATCTTTGCTTTCTTTTGCAAATGTCTTTTGTTTTGTGTTTGCAGTGAGTTATTCAAGTCCTAGATAAACCTAAAGCCTTTGCTGTAAAGGTCCAGAGACAACGGAACTCAACCGTTCGAATTTTCCATATTTTTTTCCTCTTCCGGTTCAGACAGTACAACTGCGTGGGGCCGCTGTTATCAAGGCTAGGAAGCTGTCCAGCGCTATGTCTGCCGCCAAGGCAATCTGTGACCACATGAGGGACATCTGGTTCGGCACACAAGAGGTCCGTCCACACATTTGCTCAGAAGTATTTTAGAGCAATCATGTTTGTGCAAGAATCAGAACAGAGAGAACATTATAGCTTTTCTTTAGTGGTTAATGTGATGGAAATCTTCATGAACGAGTGTTTTCCATCTCACAATAGTGTGACACAAGCTCAGATTGTATTGTATTCTCTCTACACAGTAATTGCAAGTCCCCTTTCATATGATCACAGAAAAGACGTTTTAAAACGTATTGTTTTGTCCACAGGGTTCTTTCATTTCCATGGGAGTGTTTGCTGGTGGAAACTCCTATGGAATCCCTGAAGACCTGATTTATTCATTCCCTATTGAGATCAAGGTAGGCCATTTGTTGCCCAGAAATTTCAGAAGGCCGCCAATATGTCGGATGTATTTAAACTTTTATCCAATCAAATTAATAGTAATTATAAATGGACTTTTCTATTTTGCAGAACAAGACATGGAAAGTGGTAGATGGGCTTCCCATCAATGACTTCTCCCGTGCTAAAATGGACGCGACAGCCGCTGAGCTGGTTGAGGAGAGAGATACTGCCTTGTCATTCCTGTCACAGTGACTCCATTCCCCCAGTGGTGCACTGAAACACCAGCACTTAGACACCAACGACCCTCTGAAATCGCAATTGTGAAAATAATAAATCATATGCTTGTGTCCCGATTCACACCGTATGTATGTATGTAAGCGTGTGTCTTACACCGGTCAAACTCTTAAGGTAACGGAGTAAAAAAATATAACCATTTTAAGTTGCCACCATCTTGACATCACTGGGAAGATGTTATTTCAATAGATGAAAACGCACAATAGTTGTCCAGAAACTGTAATGAAACCTTGTCAGCCAACAATAAAACGAAAAAGTTGTTGCTTTGATGGATGTCTTTTTTCATTAGCATTAAGTATTTTCTGTTGGTTGTTACATTCTGAAACTACAGTGCACCTAACCTTTCTAATTACATACAATGTATTATTAGCCTTTGATTAACTTCTGTTAATTGCGGTAGGGCAGGATACACGCAGTTTAGCACTAGCTGATTCTAACCACATGAGTGCAGCATCGACCACTTGTGTAGGATGAGTTCTCGTTCGCATCTCCGTTCCCATACCTTTATGATGGATGTCATGTACCTGATGGCATCAACAATCGCCTATTATGGCCACCGAAGATTTACATTATAGGGTTGTTTCGTACAACAACAAAAAAAAACACTCAATTTGGCTCCATGGTGTAATCAGCGAATACCTTCAACATAAAAATGATTTGATTAATCTGTTTGTATGCCATGCATTTAATCATGTCAGTACTTTAGACGATAAAATAATTCCATTGGCAAATCTATGACCCCGAATTTGTAGCATGCAGATCATTATCTAATTTTAAAGTATTTATTTCTGACGTTTGGCTTCTGTAGCCTTATCCTTTAACGTCACTTCCTGCTGTAAGCAGGGTCACAGGGACCATAGACATACATCGGACACTTGACTTGCAAAGTGACAGTTGTCACTACGCACAACCTATAAAATACTAAGAAAATAAAAACCCTGTTCGGTTTGGCTTGTCCATGACATTTGGATAACTTATCACCCGACACACATGCAAAAGCAGATCTCCAATAAATTAAACAACTTCCTAACTATTTAAACCTGGAGTGTTTTGGAAGATAATTCAGTTTTTGAAGGTGGGTAACGCGAAAGCAATGGCTGAACATGCAACCCGCTGAACATGCAAGTGCTTTTTTTGATCGCACCACTGACATGCATCCAATAGCTGTTGAAATGTCAAATGTTTCCACTTCTGTTTGTCTAATGTTTGTTATGTTTCGTGGCATTGAACTGTGCAAGCAGTGTACCGAAGTTCAACAGCCTTGAAAACATGTGGGTACTGAGGCCGAAGAGCGCACATGCCACAGGGGCTGCTTTCATTGTAGGAGGGTTCTAAATAAATTCCCTAAACAGTGCGGTGTTTCTAAGATTCTGACGTGTATTGTGTCAACCAACGGGGGCGTATTAACCTACTTTATAAATAAAACCGCGCTTTATTTTTTTTCACCCCTTATACCCAGACGACTGGTTGTAAATCAAAAAGGTTTTGCGTGTTCCATTGTAGTGTACACATTCACCTAGTTTTCCACAAGTCATATACTTCATTTATATTTGCGTTGCCACTGGTCCTAACATAACGCCTCAGTGAAATTCGTATAATTGGTTTGGGAATACAGACGTATCACATCCTTTTCGTTGAGTAGCTACATCATCTGAAGATGTCACTAAGCGCCGCTGGTAAATTACAAGGTAACAGAAAATAACAGCCGGATTGTATGTATGAATTTAATACTTTTTTAAAATGCTTGAATTGATGTTTAACTGACTAAGCCTATAGTTTAATGTTGTTTTTTCTCAGATCAAGCAAAAACAGTAATGCCTATTTACTATGGTTACTTCTTCCCCTACTTATTATTGATACATCACAATTTGAAATTAGTGGCACTAATTAAACTTTAAAGTATACAAATAAAACGTTCATCGTTTATAAATATTAAAATAATAGTATAAACATTAGCGAAAACGCATAGCAAAATGTTTAAGATTTGAGATTTACACAACTACAGAGATCTCCTGAATTGTACAGAAAGTGTTCATGTACTAAAATTGCTTATACAAACGTATTAAAATAAAGTTTTTAAAGTTCTATAACAGATGGGAAAAAGATTACACACTCCTGACAGGATCATCTTGAATAGGTATTATAGGGAATTGACCAGGCTTACATTTCTTGTATCAAGAGGTAATTTAAAAATATGGAATAAAATTCCATTTCAGATAAAATGGTTACATTTGTGAATGTGTGATGTTGGATAATTCTCTCAGTTCATAAATATTTGATCACACAACATATTCAATGAATCTTGAGCCCTATCTAAGTATCTTTCTGATTGACATCAAGCCTCTTTCTCCTCTGAAAAAAATGCAATTAAGAATATTTTAATAAATAGCTTATATAAATATTGTTACCATTAGCTTTTCGGATGTTTCTGATGGAAAATTTTAATTAGCTGAATACGATTACAAAACCCAAAGTTCCAAAAGTCTATATTTTCGTTATGTTTTAGATTTGAGGACCATTGACTTTTATTTGACCCTCTCTTCCGGTTGAGCATGATGGCGTGCGGATAAGGGCTATACTTCTTTGTCACTGTTCTTTATTTTAGACACTGATGAATCGGACGTCCTCAACTGTTTGACTTAATTCCACCCTTTCCTATGCTGTTTCTCCCAGATCTAAGTGATAGCAGGATGACGGAGTTCCAGGAGAAAATGCGTCAGCAGCTGGAGAGTTCGATTCACAATGAACTGGAAAAGCTGATAGCCACGTCCAAGGGAGCTGAAGCTGAGGTGGGCTTTCATAAAATATTGAAAGAGATTTGAAAAGAGCAAAGAAAACAATGATGTGCCAAATAATATATATTTTTGTTTTAACTGTGTATCTATAAGACCTCCTACGGACTACAAACATACTTGCATTATTCATTTGTTGTCAAATTGTGATGGGTGAATGTGTTGATTTTTAATGTTAATTATTAAATGTTAATGTGGCTTGTACTATGCCAGTTCATTGGTTATTTATTGTAGTGTTGTCATTTTTGTGCCTATTTTGTAATCGCTTGTTTTAGGCCAGACAACACAGTCAAAAGTGATGCTCTTTCATCGATTGTAAAATGTGATGTAAAAACATAATTTATGATTCTCATTTTATGTGGGATTTTATTTGAGAGTATAGGAAAAAAGGGTCCGTCACAAGTGGTGTTTTTTGAAAAAATCCATCAGAAATCTATATTTTTTATAAATTTAGCTGTAAAGGTTTGGCATATTTGACATGTAATCATAACAAAACAACAAAATACCATCTAACTCTTTAGCAATATGAAACAAAATGTTTTGTGATATGCAAATTAGGGCATATTTAGTAAGGAAATACCCAATTTGCATATCATCATTTCTATTTTTTTTTTTTTTTTTTACAGATAACCAAGAAGGACTTTGAAGGTTTTAAGAACCTCTTCCACAGGTTCCTTCAGGCAAAGGGCCCTTCAGTAGACTGGACCAAGATCCACAGGCCTCCAGAGGATTCGGTAAGCCATGTTCTTTTCAAACCCCAGTAGACAACCCCAAGTAATACTCGGTGGCCTAAGATTCATATCACAATATTATTAGGAAAATGTAAAGTTTTGATATAATCCGATAATTCTTAAAAGAAAATCTATGTAATGTTAGATGATATATAAAACTAACTTGGAGTAAATGTATTTCAACAAGAATTTATATTTCAAAAGATAATTTTACCATCGGAATAAATGTAACTGGCCTGCATACTGTGTAAGAGAATATTAAACAAGTCAAAAACAACAAACATAACTACTGTTCCAGAGGTAGGGAACCTGATTTCTATAATGGTCCTTTGGTAAATGTACAACATCAATCACAGGGTCACACAATAGAACAAACATGCATTTTCTCTATCACATGCCTATGTGTTACCATTTACTATGTGTTCATTGCAAATGTAAATTTACCTGCTTACACTATAGTGAAATAACCCTAACTACCTGCTTACACTAAAGTGAAATAACCATAACTAGAAGGCTAGTAGCATCTCACCTATAGACCATGAATCATATGTGATAGGGGAGACTGGGCACAGTCAGTTTAGCACAGTGGTCCAATCTAATGAGAGATAAGCATTGCACACCATTCAGAGCATAGATGCAGCTCCATGGAAACACCCAAATAAAACACCCGTTTTTCAATTTCTCAACTATCTTATAAAGTCGACATCTTTCGCTTGATTTTACCAGAAATACTTAATTCAAAATACAACATGGATATCTGATGAAAAACATATCAAACGATTCAAAATTATTTGAACTATCGCAGTAACTCCCCAATTAACCTGTTGCCTAAATTAGTTCGCTAGTTATCAGTGTTTGCTGTCAGTTTCTCTATTTCAATTATTTTTTAACTATATTTTATGAAATGTCTTAACAGCTTTCCCATTTTCATTTGAATCTTGACATAGAATGCCCAGAGGAGCATGTTAAAATGCCAATGACAATGCAAATAGGATTATTACATTTTCATATACATTTTGACTCAAAAAACACATACATTTGTGGGAAATCATAATGCAATAGTTGAGTTAGTTTTTTATATTCAAGGTTACACAATCATTTTATTAAAGTCCCTATAGGCTTCCATACCTGCAAGATGTTGGAATGTAATTATTTACAGAGAATTTCTTTCGAATATTTGACAGGTGGTTTATGTTCCTTTCAAAGAGCCGTGTGGAAAAGTACAGAAATTATTCATATAAAAGTATAGCTGAGTGCTCGCTCACTGCTGTAGTTTGATGTTTTAAGACTTAGCCTGGGCAAGAGTTCATGTTACCCAGTAGGTGCCAAATATGCGTCTTCAAACAGATGGACATGTACCATTCAGAGACACCAGAGGATGGAAACTGCATATTATTAGTTTGATTTTATACCCATTTTCATTTCTCAGTTGAAATTGTGCAATGAAGACAAATCTGACAACATAAGTGCAAAATTAGTCTTAGATGGGCGATATATAAAGACTGAAGGAGCTAAAAGCATGACAGAGTAAACCTATGTTAGTTATTAGGTTTCTTAAGTCACAGTCAATCTTGGGTTCAATGCAAATCCGCATAATGTGAGGCATGGTAGGGTAAGAAGAGTGTGGAGAAGACGATTACTTATTTGTGTCGGAAACAAACTATCATGTTTACGATGTAGAATTGTGAGCTACAATAAAACCACACCGTGTATGAGGACTATGTTTTGCTACTCCTCAGATCTTTACACTTAGTTTCAATTGAGACGGCCATATTAATACATCTCTGATCCACATTCATAACTCTGTTTGGCAGAACCAAAAGTGTCTGTTGTTAAATAAGTCGTCATGGACAAAAACCCTCTGTACGGCTAGTCATTAGACTTTGTTTGATCATCAATGGGAGGAATGTACTGTATGAGTTTTAGATTTAGCCTTTGGATGTATAGAATGACACTGTATTACAGATGCAGGACCATGGCAACTTGCGTCTTGGAAAAGGCCAGACTCTGTCTTGTTACTCTCATGCACAATGCTGATCTGTTTTCTGACTTTTTCCATTGCCTGTCTGAGTTGATTTGGCATATATTAACTGTCAGCTGCATGCTACATTGACTAGACCAATGTTGCGATCCATTCCACAGTCACGCAATCTGCTGTGATATCTATTTAATAACAATGTTCCGCAAGAACAGCATGCCGCTTTTAAATCATCCGTGATTTTTACAGGTCTAGTGAGCTCCTCCAGAGGTAAAGCATTGACAGGCTTTGTATCTAGGAGACTGATGATTAAGTCGTGTTATCTTTTTTTTTGTAAATAAAATCCGTTTCAGAGAGTCAAACTCTTTTTAATTGTTTTATGTGGCGTTTTCCTTTGCATGGATTTAGCCATTTCAATGCCAGGGCTTGCCTCCCCATGTACTTCAGATGTTCCACCATAGCATGTCCCCCACAAAGCTATTTCGCTAGGGCAGCGTCCCTGTGTCCTGGCTTTAGCATTGTTCAAGATGATTGTGATTGGTTTAAAGAAATGTGTGTTTTTTCTCCCAGAATTCGGGTCCTTTGTGCCAGACCTTTCATCCTCAGTTCAGTGTATATTATGTTATGTATTTCAGCTGTGGATACTTAAATTATTTAATTGAATGGTATGATAAGAGTAGTCCATCAAGTTATGGGTCATCTTAATAGCTTTCTGTCAGGGCCCTACCTTTCACTGAAGAGTGGTAGAGTGATTGGAAGTGGGTTTGAAATGCTGTTCAGGGTTGAGTCATGCACTTGTCTCTGTTCGGGACATGTTGTGCCCCTTAGATGGAAGGAAGGGGGGCGTCTCACATGCTCAGACTTCACAGGACTCGGAGAAGTTATATTGTTCTTATCAATGTCTGTTTAGACACACTTTATACAACTGTATTTTGAGAAATATAATGAATGCATATTCAGCCAGGTCAGACAGCCACATTTTTGTTCCTTGGATTCAAATCAACAGACATTTTTAACAGCCTGACTATCAATGAACAGACATTATAAGACCATGTTCTTCAACTAAATGACAAGGTACAAAACACCCCAAAACATAAATAAAATTGAGTAATATGAAAATTATCGAAACAGCTGTATTTTGAAATATTTATTTTACAAATCTTGAATATCTCACTTATTTTAATGCTCAGCAGCTAGACTGGCATTAAAATATATTAATACAGTATTTACACATAAATTACTAAGTAAATTGGGGATTACAATTATACTGTAATGGCCTGGCATTTGGTCAAAATTGCATGGACGCACCCAAAGAGCAGGAAAAAAAGAAACTCCAAAGGAGAAAGATGGATTAAGGCAAGGAGTATTTGTTTTTCAAATAAATGAATCATTAAAAAAAAAAAATGCAATGCCTTAAGACAACAACTTTGATCTAGCCAGCCATTAAAAGGTTAAGGAATATTATTGTGTTTATCGTCAATCACTCTGGTGGTAATAATCAGTTTTTACTAATTATCATGTCAGCCCAACTGTCAATATTGGCGGCTACTGAAAGTAATGTAATGTATGTTGAATGACGTTCAGTTGCTTAGCACTCATCCAAAAACATGCTGTACAGTAGTTAGTTTTTGCGCATTATAATTTTTTAACAAAGACTACCTATTGACTGTAGTTGGTAATGCTTGCTTGCTTGGTAAAGCAGTCTTTGGCACAGACACAAAAAAAAGATCTTGTGTCTAAGACTGCATTCAGTGAAGGCGTACCATTGGGTGTTGTCCACAAACCTGAGACTTTCCAAGGCCTTTGAAGCTGAGCAAATATCATAATGAATGTCTTTCTGTGTAAGGCAGGGAAAGGAACATCACCCCATCCAAACGAATCTTTGTAACTGGATCTGAGACAAGCTGTTTATCACTTGGGTGACATTTTACTATCTTCCAGCCTGATCCCCCTTCTTTACTCTGTGCATCCAAAAATACTCAACCACGCAAAAGGTTAACCCTATGAATAGCCTGACCGCCCCGGAATTAAATAACAAAAAAAACTGCCTTCAAAGTGGAGGCTGGCCTCAAATGACATACCCTTTTAGCACGGAAGCTTTTGAACTCAACACCGTCATGCACCTTATTTTTCATAAAAAGTCATTGTACCGACACGGGTTTTAGAAATTGCAAGAACTCTTTCTCTCGAATAAGCCCACAAAGACACGTCAATTGCAGGGAGTGTTTGAATTCTATGCAGTCCCACTCTTAATCTCCTTGGAAAGATCCGTGCTTGTTCAGTCAGTACTGCAGGTTTCATATCACTGTCTGTTACTTTAAGGACGTGTCCAAGTAGGTTTTCACCATTCATTTTCCATTCTATTGGATTTGCTTGGCTTTCCCCCTCCCCATGCCAGACTTTTATAATTATGTTTATCTCTGGAAAACATAAACAACTTTCAACAATAGTATGTAGATTTACAGCCATTCAGCATAAGGGAAAATGCAGAATAATATATCTGCTCATGGAAAATCACTGTTGAATACTACACCATAGACTGACCAGGACTAGGTGACGGTGCTCAGTAGTATTTGACGATTTGTCACTGGATCCCCAGACACGTGCATGCATTTGATCAAACATGGACAATGTAAAGTTTACTGAACCTTCCTTCTTCAATATTGACTTGGCTCCCTTTTAAATGTAGCTTGTGGAATCATTTGTGTGTCCTGTGATCTCTGTAGAACATTTTCTGATCAAAGCATTTTGTCGCAACAAGGTTTAGTAATCATTGGCAAGGGCTAACAATCAATATTTTAATTGGGACTGGGGGTTTGGTAAACGTTTTTCTGAACTTGGACAAATCATTTGTAAACTCCAATTCACCTGTTGCACATATGAAACCCAGCCCTATATACATACCAAACCCAACACAATCCTCCCTACCCCCTCTCTCACAAACTGCCTCCTTGATCTAAAATCCCGGATGTCCTATAGTTTTCTGAAGCCAAATTGTAGCGTAACTGAGCTGAGGACTTTGGCTCCTCGGGCACTGCTAAAAAAAGTTGGTGATGTTGCCCTCACAATTGTCGGCTCCTCTATCTGCTCCTCTGCCAAGGTCAAAAATCTGGGTGTGGTTTTGGAATCCACTCTCTCCATGGGACCTCATATATAAGCTTTCACCAAGTCTGCCTTCTTCCATTTGACTGCTAATAATGCAGTTGCTTAAACTATCATTCATGCTTTTGTCACATCACGCCTGGCTTATTGCAATGGTGTCTTATTTGGAGTATCAAATAATGCACTGGATAGGCTCCAGTGTGTGCATAGCACAGCTGCAAGGATTCTAACTTGCAGGGCTTTGATATGTAGTAGCCAGCCAGTAGTAGCCAGGGATGTATTTTGTCTAACATTTTCAAATCGTTAGACAACTGCATTTGAATTTGAATTTTATAATTCAAATTTGAATTAATATTTGAATATTGCCCACAGGATGGTGGTGTAGGACTTTGAAAATGTTATGTCTTACAGCTTTTCCATTTTAATTCTATTGTATTGATTATTCAAAAATCAGACGGAAATTAAATTTTTGCATTTTCATTTTGACTCAAATAGCACATCCATATGCAGAGAGTAATAATGCTATTGTGGAATTGTATTTTAGTTTAAGTTAACACTGTCATTGTAATAAAGTCTCTTATAGGCTTCCATACATACTTGTGTAGCAGATTAAGTGCTTTACAAATGCATTTCTTAGTCAAGTAGCTGTATGTTATTATTTGTTTCTTGATTTTCTTTGCTTTACGTAATGCAAATACATGCGATACCAAAGCGGTTCAATATATCAGTACATTGTACATATTGAATTCAATCCAACACTTTGAGCAGCTGAGCTCTCAAGTGAGTTTAAAAGTTATAAAAATACTCCTGTTGAGGGACTCTGGAGATTAAAGAATGTTTCTCAACTCACTTGTAACCTTTAGATCCAGCCCTATGAGAAGATTAAAGCTAAGGGACTACCAGACAGCGTTGCAGAGAGCCTCAACAAGCTTGTGGTGGTCAAGCTCAATGGCGGTCTGGGAACCAGCATGGGCTGCAAGGGCCCCAAGAGCCTCATCAGTGTCCGCAATGAGAACACCTTCCTGGACCTCACCGTGCAGCAAATCGAGGTACTGGACCAACAACCGCAATACCGAATGTCTCAACTACCACTCGGATGTCATGTTCTTTTTGTTTATAAAATACTAAAATTCTAATCCCATATAAGTGTATGTATTTCCTCTGCAAATGTATTGACAGACATTTAGATTTGGTGAGAACGTTTTAATCATATTACTGTCCCTATGTATAAATCAATTTGTTTTCGAATGTATACAATTATAACCACTCATTTTATACCAAACTGTTTGTGGTTGGGGCTTTATATATATGTGGATACTGGTGGCCGAGCCCTAGTGGGCACGAATGCTGCCTGGTGATCAAAAGGTCATGAGTTCAAATTCCATTTGGTAACACCACTATGAGTTTGCCCTTGAGGAAAGCACTTAATCCTAAATTGCTACAGCGGGGCGGTCCCTGTAATCTCTCGTTGGATCGAGTATCGAGTACTTAGTAGAGTAAATATATCTGCCCATGTGACATGACACAATGTTGGATGCATCGAGATGAACATTGGTAATCTCACATTCATTGTCTGTTGTATGGGGAATGCACTTAAGTAAGGAAAATCGTGTCTGAAGGTAAACTCGGCCTTCTTCTGTCTTTAGCACCTGAACAAAACCTTCAACGCAGACGTGCCTCTGGTCCTCATGAACTCCTTCAACACAGATGAAGACACCAAGAAGATCCTGCAGAAATACACGCACCATCGGGTGAAAATTCACACCTTCAACCAGAGCAGGTAACAAAAGCACAAACACAGACCATCCAGCTTGGCCTGCAATTGCGTGTCAAATGTCCTACGCATCTTTCCCTTCCATGGCCATAATTTATCATTCCAATTTGTCCTGCTAGGTACCCAAGAATCAACAAAGAGTCCCTGCTACCGATAGCCAAAGACATGGGATTAACTGGAGAGAACGCTGAAGCTTGGTATCCGCCTGGTCACGGAGACATTTATGCAAGTTTCAACAACTCTGGCCTGCTAGACAAGCTCTTAGCCGAGGGCAAAGAGTACATCTTCGTGTCCAACATTGACAATCTGGGTGCCACCGTGGACCTGTTCATTCTCCACCACCTGATGAGCCAGCCGGCCGACAAGCGCTGCGAGTTTGTGATGGAAGTCACGGATAAAACCAGGGCCGATGTCAAGGTTCTTACAGTTCACAAGGACACACATATGGAGGGAATGAAAGGCTTTGAATATGGTAGAATATGAAGAGCTTTTAAGATGAGGTAAACATGACCAATATGGATAGCAGTAACAAAGGGGAAAAACTTATAATCAGGCAAACAAAATCAAGGAAAAAGATGATGATTATGTAAGCCTTCATGTTTTGCAAAGCATTTCATTTTTGAATCGTCAAAACGCCTCTGTGACCGAATGAGTTCTCCCACGCTGATGGTGTGCTGTTTTTTTTTCCTGGCGTGGTCTCACAACAGGGTGGTACGCTCACACAGTACGACGGCAAGTTGAGGCTGCTGGAAATCGCTCAGGTGCCAAAGGCCCACGTGGACGAGTTTAAGTCTGTGACTAAGTTCAAGATCTTCAACACCAACAATCTGTGGATCTCCCTGCCAGCAATCAAAAGACTGCAGGACCAGAAGGCCATGGACATGGAGATTATTGTCAATCCAAAGGTTAGATTCCGGATAGAATGCTGCGCAAATAAGGAAATGTTGTCAAAGTTGACTGTGATTCAAGCTTACATTTGTGCATTGTTTTCAATGCTTAGACTACTATTACAAAAATAGATGTTTAGCTATAAGTATAATTTATAACAAGTCTAGACAGTAGACTAACACAACAATTGTCTGCTAAGTGGTCAGTGTGGGAACAGCAGAGGCACTACACTGTCCACTTAAGGGGTTTTGTACTTTTCTCAAAGATGCATTCACCGTAGAGGACACTTTATTTATTTATTATTTTGTTTAGTTACCAAAAAATAAAAGCTTGCACAATATCTGGAAATGCCAGCAAACCTATCACTATCCTTTAGCACAGCCTTACATGTTCCCCATCTCAGACTATAGATGGAGGAGTCAATGTCATCCAGTTGGAGACAGCCGTGGGAGCTGCCATTAAGAGCTTTGACAATGCCCTGGGTATCAACGTTCCCCGTAGTCGCTTCTTGCCGGTCAAGACCTCCTCGGACTTACTGCTGGTCATGTCAAATCTGTACAGCCTGGATGCTGGATCCCTGACCATGAGCAAAAAGAGAGAGTTCCCCACCACACCTCATGTTAAACTGGGTAGCTCTTTCACAAAGGTAAACATGGATATTGGAATACCCCCAAGAGTTGTTTTTGCTTCAAGTGCTTAAGTGATTTTAAAGGTTTACTTTGCTGTTGAAGGTTCAAGACTTCTTGACACGGTTTGAGAGCATTCCAGACATGTTGGAGCTGGATCATCTCACAGTGTCTGGGGACGTCACATTTGGAAAGAAAGTCTCTCTAAAGGTAGTCTCCATCAAAAAACAAATTTTAGCTTGGTCTTTATTAACAAAGCATCCGGGATGAAAGGTGTCCACTTAAAAACCTCAATCTGGTTGTATCCCAAATCCATGCTAAATCTTGGTTTCTAAAGCACTAATCTTGGAATATGGCATGATTTATAATATAACAGTATATCATCCTGTGTTTTTTTTAAAAATAGCTTCACCATCCCTTTAACATGCTACATTACAGTTATCTTGTCATCCACAGCTGCAGCTTAAAGGAATATAATCGTATTTGTATTTCCTAGGGAACGGTCATTGTCATTGCTAATCATGGTGATAGGATTGATATTCCTGCTGGGGCCTTACTGGAAAACAAGATAGTGTCTGGCAACCTGCGCATCCTTGATCACTGAGGCCTACAAGAGAACTCTGCAAGTTGCAAACTAGACTCATGGGAAGAACACAGTGGTTTTCCCTGCACCAATAAGGACAGTTTTACAGAAAGACAGTATTGACTTTTTACATGTTGTCTCTTCTTGGTCGAAAGCATATTATTGGATTATTTAAATTACTATAATTATTTGCTGTGACTTTGCATGACAGACCAAGTAATGTATTTTTCTGAAAACTATGCCTAGATGGATATCAATGATACACATTTCAAAACTCAAAGCTACAAACCAAACCTATAATGACCTCTGACCATAATAAATGTGCAATATCGAATTATCAATGCCATTTTTACCTTATGTATTAAGCAATGCAATTGGCACATCATTTGCCTGCTAGTAAAATGCTTGCTCATGACGTTTCAGAACACCTGCAATCGAAGATATCTTATGTAACACAGATTGGGCTATGCATACAGGACTTGATATTACATACAACATTAATTCGTATACCATTTTGGCAGAAAATCTGACGGGAATAAGTTATATCAGCGTGAAAACAGAATTATATTTAATGTTTTATTCACACAAGTTTCATGGACTCAAGACTTTAAACTCAAACATGCATTCAGATTTGTTTGTCGTTTGCTTTAGATTGCAGAGCAGTAATAAACACCTGCCTGTCATTCACACACGCGTACGCACACACAGTGGTATAAGAGGCACTCAAACAAACAGTAGTACACTGTTGCGGTGATATGTAATGTTTGATACTTATCAAAAGTAGGCACTTTTGAAAGACTGAAACTGTTGTTACTTGGTAGTGCTTTTTGGTACCCTTGGTACTTCTTGTAAGAGGTATATTGTTAAGAGCAAAGGGTCGATCAACCTAGCATATATATTTGGACTGAAACTTCGCAACTTCTGCAAAACTCGGAATGTTCATGCACTTGCATCACCTCAGAGAACAGCCCCTAGACATCACATTCCATTATTACAGTTTACTGCTCTAGATGTGACCGTTTCAGTGAGTGTGCCGTGATTTGACACATTTGAAACATCAAACAAGTGTGTTGATGTTTTGAATGGTAGCTCATGCTAAATTTGCATTTGTCAAAATCCTATTTTGTGCATAGATATGACAGTGAACTTGCCATTCTTGTATACGACGACATGAAATTGAATCAAGCACACCTCTCCTCAATAGGATAAACAAAAATGTATGTGGTCACCCAGCCCTCTAGGCAAGAGGGGATTTTACCTGTTAATACTATAAGGAGTCTGTTTTTGTGCTTATGTAGGAGTTCTATGATGCAATGGGTCTCAACTCTATTCAGGAACAAAGAATGCCAATTCTAGTAATGCTTTGACTGGTTGCATTAAATACAAAATAATAGTACATTCCATTTAACTCTGCTTGAATGCAAGAAAGAAAATTGTTTAATGAGGTTAGCTTTCAGTTGAGTTCTCCACCTACCGATTATAGCGATCAACGTCAACCAAGCTTTTAACAAATCAAAAGCTTTTCAAATCAAATTAATTTGACCGTCTTTGGAGGACAGCAAGAGGGAAAGGTGAATTGATACAGCGATGAGGAAGATTTATTCAGTGCATATAATGCTTTCATCTCAAATCTTGTAATTGTAAAATGTTTTCATCACCAAAGAACCTCTTTTTCTTAAAATGGCATAAAACATCTGCATTTTTTTTCAGACAAATCCATTTCGAGATGCCACATGTTCTCTCGTTGACCCCAAATCACAGAAGAACCCTGATTGTGAATACTTTAAAAAACAAAATTACTGAGTAAATCTTTTTTTTTCCAACCATCATCTACAATGTTCTAACATTTTAAAGTAAATCATAATTTATTACCATGTCCTTACGGAAAAGTATCTCGTTGGATTGCAGAAATAGATGGTGACAGAGGTTAAAAACGGAGGCACCAAGATGCATCCGACCGTTCACAGACTGAGCCCTAAAGAGCTGCCATTTAAAAGCCCATGGGTTGCACATTCTCTAGGGCTTGGTCCCCACACGGTCCAGCAGTCTGAAGGAGCAACCAGCTCACCTTCTCCTGGCTTTCCAGACAGCGCCATCTGCAGGAGGGGTAGGGACCTGGTCCCGGGCTGGTCCTGAGGTGCGGCCCGGCTACACCTCCATCGGGGTCAACAGTCTAACGATTGCTCCACCCTCCAAAGTGGGTCGACATTACACCACTTGTAGCAGCAGTAACATCCATCACCTCTTCTGCTCCCAGATCTCCCCCATGTTTAAGTCCAGTTTCTCGGATGTTCTCAGTGCCTGGATGTTCTCAGTGTAGAAAGCCAGGTCCACCACCACCAGCCTGTGGAGAGTGACACTCGTAGCATTGCATTCTCTATTGCTATTGAACATACACATGAATCAAAGACAATGTTATGTAAGTACATCTCAAGTGAACAGTGGCGTTCATCTGTGAACATTGTAGTGTGGCATGTGGCTAAGATGAAATGTTTTAAAAAACACACTACACATTTCCTCTTTTCACATTAATCCTGTCATCAGAAGTTTCAGAAGAACTTTGAGCTACAATGCAACACATAAGTGAGGCCTCCACACGTTTTGGTAAATGACTGGCATTGAATGAAAGTGTGCTTGTAAAGTGTGGTTAGCTTTTTAAACGTGTGACATTTGCCACGTTTATTGAGGAATGGGTTAAAGTGTTGTTAACAGTGAATTCTTAGACACTTGGCCGTTTTTATGTGTCGCTTTACACTCTTAACCCACGAGGTTTCGGCGCGAGGTTTCAAAGCTAACTTACCCGTTCTGAGGGCCCCCGTCATTGACCACCCCGAGACGAGCCAGCTGCCTCTTAAGGTGCAGTTTAAAACTTGCATTTATCTTCAGAAACAACATCTGCATTCAAACCAACAAAATGTTAACATCAAACTATTAGATGGAAATTTTTTTCATCTGGAGCCTTGATAAGAAGGATTATCAGTGACTAGTAGCATGCCTGTGTCTGATCCTCGGGTAGAAGCTCAGAGATGGCCTCGTGCATTTTGCCAACTTGTTTGCAGACATTGCGAAAGCAGGCAGAAGGCATAGGGGCCTTTACTTCATACTGTAAAGAGAAAGGGGACATTATAGATTAACCAATGGACAGTCAACTGTGACCTTTAGACCAAGTTGTGGACATGGAGCTTAGAAGAACCCACTTTTGAAAGCACTTTCTCAAACAAGCTGTCCATGATGGCCACCAACTTAGCGGAGATCTCCGATATGTGATCATTGTAATCCTGCCCAAACGAAGAAAAAAAAAGAACCACTGTCACATTTAGCCACGCTCTCGTGTTCCACCGGAGCAGAGTGGTGAGCGGAGTGGTGAACGGCCTACCTTTGTGATGTGGTCAAAGTGCCTGAGGACGCTGTATTGCTTGGGTTGCAACTTGGTCTCGAAGTGAGCCCTGATGATGGGAATGTAGTAGACGACCAGCTGGAGACAGCGGGACGCTAACGCTGTGAAGACACCCGTCATGCCAAATCAAGCCAATAACTTACTCAAAGACACGACACGATTCATGAAGACGTTGTATACTGGCAGTTAGATCGGTCTTAGGGGTTAGTACCAAGGTTTTTTCTAGAGTTCATATAAAACCTAATGTACCCTACCGAGGTTTCTAGTGGTGATGGTCTTGAGCCCCACCACCTGCAGAGCACCTGCCCCCAGAACCAGCTGGCAGCTCCGAGAGTTGAAGTGCTACAAAAAAGGGTGGAAAGGGTTGAAATCCCTCAGGCACTGTAATACTAAAAAAAGGAGTTGGATTATAAAACCTAGTATTAACTAAATCCATTGAGATCATAGAAAAGCTCCGATTGTGAACACTACGGTTGGTTTCCAACTGTGAGAAGTGTGGTAGGCTAACCTTGAGAAGGTCCGATAGGCGAGTCAGCATGTCCGTGGTGATGGAGGGGATGTCGTTGACACACTGGCAGTACTCCAAGAAGATTCGGATCAGCAGTAACACCGTCCTGGGGAGGCCAGCCAGGTCAACAGTTACAACCAGATCTGCATCGTCAGTACTAGGGCAAGAGAAATTCACTATCCCAGTGTATTTCTATAAAGCAGCTATAAGTCGTTTCTCACTAGAGGTGGATGTGGCTGCCTCTACAGTTTCCCTTGCTGTAATTATTTTCCCTAACCGTCGCTAAGAGGACATGCAGAACACTTGCACTCACTGCTTATCGCTAACATGATCAACGACTACACTTGGAATCACTTCCTTGTGGGGTGAAGCAAATCGTCGGTCTCGCGGGACAGAACACACAGTGACAGATAACTTTAATATTGAATTTTGAGACTTCACGAGGACTGATTTGAAAGGTAAATTTGTTCATTCTACCATACCCATCACAATGTGCAAACTATAGAAAGATATTGATAATACACTGAGACAAAAAAGTTGCCAATAGTGGCATTTTTCTAAGAGAATCAGCAAGTAAAAAATAAAATCAGAGACAGCAATTGAAGTGGTAAGCAAGAGGAGGGTATGCCAGAAAGGATTGATAGACTAACAGAGAGTTTGCATTGCTAATAGAGTCAAATGTTCTGCAGCTGCATTGGGGTGTAAACTACTAGCTAACTCACAGGAAAAGTTCGATTTCTTTTGTATGAAGTATGCTGATGAAGTATGAAGTATACTGGGTTCTGCCCTAGATACCTCAAGAGAAAGAAAACTTTTGTTTCCTTTTCCCTTAGTTGCCGAGACTGTTATAGGCCTACTTTTCTCTGTTTCAGAATTTGAGTTTGTAATGGTTTGCTGAAGAGCTGTGGCTCTATTGGGACAAAACAAACTCGATGGGTTCTTTTAGGCTTAGAGATTTTTTGAATGAAGAAATGGGCTGCACAGAACCTCAGAACGCACAACCAAAGCGGTGTTGTTTTGTTAGTGTGTCTTTGCTCACACAACATCTATTTTTACTGCAATCCCAGTCCCTCCGGTACAATAGAAAACAAGTAACATACACGTTTCTTTTTATTTTGGCATCGCGTTGGTGCCGAAGTATCAGTTCTTGTGACATCCCTGATTATGGCATCGCAATCTGAACTCAAAAAGATAACAATCTTGCCATTGACATTAAACTAACATCCAAGGTCC
Source organism: Galaxias rostratus (assembly GCA_036024795.1). Taxonomy (NCBI): domain Eukaryota; kingdom Metazoa; phylum Chordata; class Actinopteri; order Galaxiiformes; family Galaxiidae; genus Galaxias; species Galaxias rostratus. The sequence goes on along the minus strand of JAVQJS010117726.1, from coordinate 14,828 downwards.
GCAATCCACATTGACCACTTACCCAACCACAGCATACTTTTGCCCGTCCACATGGAGATATTCACTAGGCCTCCTGTCCTCTGTGCCTAAAGGACGCAGCGGAAACCAAAAGGCCTACATTAATGGTCTTAAAGTCAACTAGTTAAGTTAACCTAAGTTAACCTAGCGTGACAAAGACATCCGTTGTCCATGTTCCAACGAAACCCACCTGTGGGTTTGCGTTCGGGGAGGGATATCCTGCCGTTAGCGATGGAGTTGACCAGATCCTGGAACTCGGCAGGAACCTCAGCCTGCTTCCATCGCTCATTATCCAACAGCAGACTGAAGGAAACGAGCAGAAACTCAAAAGATGACACCTACAAATGTTTCCTACAATCACCCCGGCCTTCTGATTTCACGGGAAAGAAAGCTAACTGAAAATCTCCTCACACCACAAACTGCATATCGATTATGTAGGAAGGATATATGGCTTCAGAATATGAAGTGAGGCTGTCTATTAAGGAATTACCTCAGCTTATTTTTGCGCTCCTCGTGGAATCGGTGGACGAAGCGGTTTGCCTGGCTCTGTAGCGCCCCCCGCAGGGACATGCTTCGCCTGCAGCACAGCTCCTCAGAATCCTTTACAAAGCCCTCGATGGCCTGGGACAGGCACACAAACTCTGCTGAGCTCAGACGCTCCAGAGAACCATCCTGGAGAGTAGAAGAGATCAAAGAAAAGAAACAAAATAACTGGATCAAAGAGGTTTGGGCACTGTGGAGCATCCTTCCTGGACAGCGCTGTAACAAAATTACAAGTAGCTACAAAGAGCATAAAGCTACAGTCAATGAGTGGCATTTGAAAAACTTTCGTAAAAAAATATTTTAAGTAGAGTTGTGTCTTAAAGTAATCTAAATGTGTATTTTTACGTTTAAAATCATGTGCATTTGAATAGTAAAGGCCGGGTCAAAGTCGGTTATAGTTGTCATAGCATTGGCGGTACATACCTTGGCCCGGGCCATGAGAACTTTGACACAGCGGTCGTGGCTGGCGTCCGAGGCTGTGTACAGAAGCTCCTGGATGTTGTTGGCCACGCGGCCCAGCTCCAGGTCTGAAGGCATCATGTCCTCGCTGGACCTTCAAAACCACATGATAGATATGATTAGGGTTTAGTGATAGATGATGTAAAGTAAGTTTCAACAACAACTTGGTGTCAAGTCTAACATACACACATACGTATGAACAATACAAAAAAGAGCAGCGTTATGTGTACCACCTTGTAAGAAGGCTACATAGAAAACCCAGAATAAAAGCAAAACAAAATGACCACATGAATTCTGCAACACACCCAGGCGGCAACCCATGCTCTCTGCTGGATGAAGACTCGGTTGTCCCTGAGGCTGAGTCGCTGCCACAGCCGTCGGCCTGAGGCTGCTGCTGCTGCTGCTGCTGCTGCTGCTGCTGCTGCTGCTGCTGCCTGGGCCCCGCCGTCGACCACTGCTCTGGGGCTTGCTGTTGCTGCCTGACGTTGTGGAGCACGTCGCTGATGAAAGGACCGTCGTGGGTGAGGTACGCCAACTCGGCCTCCCCTTGCAGGAGCTGCGAGCTGGGTGCCTCAGGCTGAGCCCTGGCCACCGCCGCCTGCTGCTCCAGGAACCGGCTCTTCTGGTTGCTGTCCAGGGCCTCCAGAACTACATTACGGATCACACTTAGGGTTGCCTTGAAGGGAGGAGGCATGTAAGACACAATTAAAAAAAAGTATATAAAATGTGGCTTAAAAAACAAACAAAAAAAAAACTAGTGGTGCGTGGCTAGGCTCTGACGTCATCTGAATCTGCATGTACACATTAATCATCCACCCGCCTCCCAAACAAATGAAGGTCTTGATTTAGAGACTGCACCCGATCACACTATCATTATCACAATTATTTCTCAGTGGGATAGAGTATTTAAGTGTGAGCTATGGTATGACATTACACTGAAGGCCGGTTTTATGTCCTTTTTAGTACAACTAAAAATAGTAACAGTATTTCCACAATAGGCCAAACGCGGACTCATCAATTCAAACAAAATTAGGAATGATGCTTAACTTTCTAAATCCATGTTCCGATGCAGTCCAAAATATATTATACATATATAGACCAAAAAATTCTCAGCAGTTCCAAATAAATAAAAAAGGTTTCAGCTTCTACAACCAATACAGGCACCGATCCAAACGTCCAATTTATATATAATAATATTGGCCTAATCCACTTATATCTTCCAAGTACTGTGCAAAAATAAATATAACACAACATGCATACATTTATATTTTTCACATTAATGATGTATTATCTCACCCTCCCATGCGATATTAATAAAAGTGATGATTTTTATGAACCGATCCGCTGATTAACCACAGTGTCCGACAACATAACTGCAGTTCGCATATCACTACTGTACACACAACAGCGTGAGCAACAGACATAGTTACTATAGTGGCAATCTATCCTCACCTTGATCCTCTCCAAAAAGAGAAGGAAGTTTTCAAAGATGCTCTTCAGCATCTCAAACCACTGGGGGAATGTCATCAGGCGCATTTGGTCTGCTAGCCTGAGGACAAAGAGGTCCCATATATAAATTACTGACAATATTTGTCCAAAGTTCCAAATAAAAATATTGTAAAATGTAGACCTAATTTTCAAAAATATGTAATGCAAAAAACTGCATACTGGTACAAATGACAGAAAATATGCTGTGTTCAGTTTTTGTATTCTTACATATTCCATATACATTTCCATGAGAGCATCCAATTAAAAAACTAAAACTGCCTATGCAAGCTGATTTGGAAATCACATCAAGAATTATAGTGAAACCCACAGCTGGCCTGCTGCGGTCTTGAAGAGGATTTAAACAGTTAATAATTAGAAACAAGAGGTAATGCTTACTTTGTGACCACTTCTGTGTCGATGCCTTCAATTTGCAACACAATGTCAACGACGCACTGAAAAGCCCATCGACAAAGATTACTTAACACATTTTCCTTTTGGGACTCAATGGGCACACATGAAATATTGCCAAAACATTTTCACTATGTATGTGGATATGCACAACATACATCAGGACGATTCTAATGAACCGTATTATAATAGCAGGTACATTTTAAAAAGCCTATATTTTATTTACAATGTACTAACATAATGGAAGCCACTGCACTGCCCTTGCCACCCTCCCTATTTACATGAAATGGTTCAGTCCTGCCTGACCTGGAACTAAACGGTTTACAACGGAACGAACAGAATGGAAGCCACTGCACTACTAGGCAGTGTATTGTGACACGGGCGAGTGTAGCAATATCATGTCTCAGTTTAAAGAAAAGTCTGGCAACCGAAATCGAAAGACAGAAAAGCAAAAGACAGGAGAGGGAAAAGAAAGGACGACATCTTAGTGGTATTCTATGCACTTATCTTGTGTGTGTGTGTGTGTGTGTGTGTACTGATTTTTATGGTGGTCGTGGTCACATGCTACCACGTATAGATCATGAGGGTTTTTCTCCTACCTGAGTAACTATGCCCTTTGTAGCCAGGATCATTTCATCCCCATAAATGTCCAGGAAATCCAACTTCCGCTGCCGAAGCAAGCCAAACACTAACGACTGAAGCCGGTCCTGTTGGAAGAAGAGGAATACATGCATACATACAAGTTTTTTTTTTTTTTTTTTTGAAAGATAACAAAAGTCTCCCTTTTGTTAATTTCATAGCTCTTTAAAAAGATATTGATTCAGAATGGAGGAAGATTGTGACTTTTTTTTTTTTTTTGAAGTGAAGGGAAACAATCAGATCAAAGACAAGGCAGTATTAGAATCTACCTAAATTAGCAGCCAAAAGTGATGATCACAAGAGAACCTGTCCCGCTGATAACTCTAAATTATGGTACCCTTGACTATTTGCTTCTAAGCATTGGCCATTTTATAGACGACAGATTGGATTTGCCAGTTGGCAACAAAGCGACGAGGCCATGGCCCACCTTCTTTGAGACTGCCTTTAGGTCTGGCACCTGTGGTGGCGAACGGAAGCAAAGTCGACGCCATCCTCGCCAGCAAATAACCAAAATACACAAACTGTGGCGCTGCCGTGCCACGCCCCCTCTCTAGGACCCGGGCATACTCACCGTCTCCATGACGTGGCTCTCGTCCCTCAGGCTGCGGCTGAGGTCGCTCCGGGCGTACATGCCAAAGTCCTCCACCATCATCTTGTCGATAAGTTTCTCCAGCTCACACAGCTGGGAGCCCAGGTGTCTGTCAGTGTGTTGGACATATTAACACCAAGTCCAGAACAGACTGCATATACACAGTATTGTGCAGACGTTTCAGGAAAGGGATGCTTTTTGGAAGGGGTGGTCATCCTAAATCCCCTCACTTTTTGTTTTATGAATTGATAAAAAAATAAACAATTAACATCTAGATTTGTACATATATATATTTTTCTAACTTCCATCTCCCTAAAACATTTGCACAACACAGTACATTTCTAGACTCTAGTGTTTTCACGTTAAAAGCATGCAGATGGAGCTCCAAGACGGCGCCTTGCACTGACCTAAAGCTGTGGATGCCCTGGAGCTCCTGCTGCAACACCTCCTTGGTGGTGGCGATCAGCTCCAGCGCTCCCACAAACTCAGAGGTGGACAGCAGCAGCTGCACGGTGGGCTGGGTCTGGTGCACTGCCGCCATCAGCTTCAGCTTGTTGTGCAGCTTGACGCAGTTGTTGCGCTCCATGGCCTGGCGCAGCGCCCGCAGGGGGCCCTGGCACATGATGCGGTCGATGGCGGTGGTGCGGCCCCGCAGAGTGGCCACGGCGCGGGCCGTCTCCTGCAGCCGGTCCTGCAGCTCGTGCTGAGAGGACATGGCGTGGAAGAAGGCGTCGGAGCGCAGGGAGATCTGGCGGGCGATGCTCACCTCCACCACATCCAAATAGTGGCTCAGCTAGGGAATCAAAAGAAAGAGAATTGAAATACAGGTCATAAAAAAGCTCTGACGAAAAACAATGTTCTTTGAATGTAACAGGGTCTGCACTGAATATTAAAATGTGTGGAATGCCTATTCCAAATAAATCATCCACTTCAAAGTACAACCGTTTAAAACCCACTGCAACACAAAGCAATTAAGGCTGTGCACTGTCTCCTAACCTTCTCCTGAAGCAACCTCGACGACGCAACATCTCGGCTGCTCTTCCCACCAGCACTGTTGAAGTGAGACCACGGCAACACAGCATTGAAAGTCGCTGGGTCATCCAAGGCAAAGTCAGGCTTCATGAAGAGCTGCAACCGGGCATTGACCAGAACAATTAAGGCAACGGTACAGGTCTAGCTGGTTTTGTCAACGTAAATGAGAGACTGCATGGTCAGACTAAGAGTTTCTATAAAGGTGTTTTACGCTATGGTGGTCGGAGTCTATAATTCAAGGAATGTGTGCGTGCATCTTTTCACTTTCACCTGAGCAAGCTTAATTACCATTCTTAAAAAATAAAATACCATGATTCACCAAAGATCTTGGACTATGGAAAGCCTGAGCCATAGTTGTCATCTGACAATCATCACTTTTATATTGTGTCATTAGTTGTCAGAAACGTACAATTATTCCACTTGTTCAAGTTGTGTGACATTTGATTAAGAAGCTAGTTCCTTTAAGTAATTTTTTTTTAACTTGTTCTGTAATTTCTGTCCATAAATATTTGTGAGAGAGATTTCATTTCGAAAGCAGGAAAGCTCAGAAGTCGAGACCGTTATGATCAGATAGTGTTCCCCACGCAAATGGATGCCTCTACTGGGAAGATTTTAAATTCTACAACATGTGTGATGAGTGTCTCAATTTTCTAGTTTGACAGGCTCTCACGGAAAAAGGCTATTACCTTTGGAACCTGTTCCAGATCTGTTCTTGATTTGTCTGAAAGAGACAAAGAAGGAGAAAGAGAGAGAGAGTCTAATAAACTCACTTCACTGCTACTTGAATGGAACATGATATGTCACTGGTGGGTGAGTCAACATAAATAGCTGCCCATGCATAACCTTGCATAAAGCCTGGAAGTCTAAAAGAGTCGTGGTGCAGGGATGTAAAATGCTTCATACCACGGTTGTTTGTAATACATGACAGAGCATCCACGTCATCCTTGTTGGGACAGATACTCTTGCACCGCTCATGGATTTTCTCCCTCTGAAAATTAGTGTATGTAATCGTTTCATATTATGTAATATTTTATTTTATATATTTGTGATCAGGGATTAACAGAATGTCATGGGGACTGATTGCTTATTTGTTGACATAACATGAGTATTTTTTCCAAACAGCCAGTTCCAAGCAATCACAGACCATTAACCTAATCAAACAGCAGGCAACCGGCCACTGCCCTCTCAAATCTACTAAATAATTCAAAGTGAATGACAATGGTGTGTCACCTGAGCAGTTTCCTGCAGGTAGCAGGCAAAGTGTTCCTTGTTGATGTTGGGGAGGTAGAAGGAGGGCATGACTTCAGTTTCGGCAAAGTCAAGGCCCCATGTTTTAGTAAAGAAGTCAGACTCCCTTTTGGCCAGTCGTGGGTCGTTTAGTGCAGCAGGGAGATTGACCTTTGAGTTATGAACTGTCCACCGGTCGTGTTCTGCTACAACTAAAGGGCCCTCGCACAGTCCCCTGTTCTCACCTGCAAAGACATATGGAAACCTTAGTTAATATCCCTGTATAAACACTGTCAACCCAGCGCAAAACAGAATCCAACCAAATCAGAGTTCATTAAGCATGATAATGCATCGAAGTTCCTTACTCATAGGCTCCTTGGGGCAGACATCAGGAAGAGAGCGAACTGGCCTGTAGTGTCGTGAGGGAGGGTCCTGGTTCTTGCGAAAAATTCCATCACTGCCGCCACTGCTGGGATGAGGCACTGAGGACGAGCTGTAGCTGGAGGCCATGGCATTTGGGCACCCCTCAAGAGAGGCTAGCTGACCAAAGAGAGGATAGTCAGAGAGTTGGACATCAGAAGAGGCATTGCACATTGTGTGCTAAAATACAAAGTAATATAGACCAAACCATAAATGATAGAACATGAGTTGGTGCACTGTGGAATTGAGAGATAATGTGGACCAAAGTGAAAAAAAGTTGACAGGGGTTAACTCGTCTGTAATTCAAAATTGTCTAAATGTGTTTCTATATGATTAACGCCAATGGATAAACAGCATGTTTTCTGATGAGCTGGCTTTTACAAGCTGAATATTTGAATATTGCTTATTTAAAGGTCTCACGTTATTATGCTGCAAGCAGCATATTAGAGTTCTGGCCATGTGGTAGGTCATGAGATCAATGTTGGATGTGAAAACGGATTTGGAGAAGAGAGCAGACGAACCTTAAGAGGAAGTGTGAGAGGTAATATGTTTGGTGTAGGGCTAGGCGCTTTTGTGATTTAGTCGACCCACGCAAGTACATCATCAGTTCAACGTGATAGCTACAGGCTAAATACCCAATGCTTCCTGTTTATGTAGTGTGTCAACTAATAAAAAAATGTATATAAACGCAATTTGCGAAAAAGCCCATTCGTCCTTCTGTTTTCTTTACAAGAAGGCACAGGCTGTTGGTATTTTTACTTAGTATGGATAACAATTTTCTGTGCGCCATCACCTCCTTCGCCGCAATCGTAACTTCAGTGATTTCAGACTAGTATAATATAGGATTCTGAATATTCTTCTCCATGGCCTCAAAAAATCCCAATGACTTCTACTGCAATCAAATATTAGTTAAAATTATATTTGGCCACGTGGAGTCCCCTTTGAATGATTAAAACATCTTATTTACACGCCAAAGAGACAACAAAAGTAAACGCATTAACTGAATGTTACATGTCGAAGTGTACCGTGGGAAACGAACATTTTTTATATACACTTACAAACCTGATTACACACGCAAATTAATCGGATTACACACTTGTAGATCCCTGAACACATTCACAAGTATCAGTACACACATGTTAATATGATTATGCTGGCATGGATTGAGACAGATACACAACAGAAACAACTCTCCCCACGCAATTGCAAATTGATTTGCTATGCTAATGACTCCATATGTATTGCCAAGCCCAGGGGAATTGTCCATAGATGCTATGAAAAGGTTGAATTGGTTGAATTTTTAGTTCCCAGAGAAAAGTAGAAATGAAAGAGGCAATACCTAACCTAACGGGAGAAACACTTCCTTTCAGAGAGTAGGGAGGTAGAACTTGACACTCATTATGCTTGGCTTTAGATTGCTTTTTTTTGCGTTTCTTTATGCATTTGCTAGTTCAATAACAGCTACACCAAGGGAGTGAATTACACATTGCAAAACTAGCAACATTTGTGTTGGGCTAATAAAGTTTAATCACATAATAAATGCTTTGTAAAAATTGTATTGTTTTTGGCTTTGTCAATGCCAAAATGCATGCAAGTTTTACTAGATAAACGTTCCACATTTTGTTGATACAGAAGATGCAGTTGAGTGCCTTTCCCGGCATCCAAATTGGCTGCTCTTTGCAAACACTTGTGTTTAGCCAAAACATGTTCACAAAATAGCGGGAAATAGGGGCACGTTACAGTTTGTGTCTAAACGCATGCCTGCGTAAAAAACGTAAATACATATATTCGAATGACTTGGTACATAACTGTCATTGAAGCACGCATAAATGTTAACATTATTTGCTGAGATTCAGTGATTGAACGACTTCTGATTAAAAAATGTCACTCAGCACTAGCCACATAGGCTCAGAAACATAAAAAAAACTCTTACTTGGAGTTAGAACTATAACAAAAATGTGGGCATTTAGTTTGGACACAAATTCGATTGAAAGTCACACATAGAGTGAGAACTAACTAAATAGATGGCATAAATTATGCCGCATAACTAGTTTACTATGTACAACTGCACTATTTATGATCAGCTGACCGTGGCCCAAAGGTTGAAAACGAAGGAAGCTCGAGTACCAGATTTTAGCCAATGCAATGGGTCAATTGACGTTATAAGATAAGAGCTGACAGCTCTGTTTTATATGTTACAAACTTATCAACGATAATTCCCACTTGTATGTGCCGTGATCTAGCCAGCTAGCTGACGTTAGTTGGCTGGTTACACGTATGCTCATGTGTGACGCTATTATTCTTTGCCATTGCTGCTAGCTAGGACCACTGGGCTATGCTAACGTTTACCATTTGACAGCTCTCCCTGGTTGCACTCCTAACTACATTGCTTTCATCTATAATTCACTCCAAATATATGCAGGTACCTGTTGTTATGAACACAGCGTTGGCTTGGTTTCCTATCGATCATCACAAAGGATAAGACAAACTCAAACTTGCAATATCAATCCAATCACCGGTGTCGTGACCATAATGCATTACGGTGTATTTTTTCTTCTTCGGATTGTGATGTTGCAGCAGAGTTGCGACGATTCAAGCAGAATTTAAGTAAAGCTGCTGCCTCTTTTGGTGAGAAAGAAGTTTGCAGGATCCGGATGTAATTTTTTTCCATTGACTGGCTCTTTGAATTATATTTCTAAAATCTTTATTACGTGATACTGTGAGCGTCACCTATGGGATATTATATATATATTTTTAAATAAAATTAACAACTCTTTTTCTTTGTTTTAACTCGATGTCACGAGGCTCGTGCTCGGATGCTGAAGGGCATGCTCCAGGCAGCGAGGTCGGGGGAGAGCAATGGGGCACATGGGTAAATATGTTTGTGATTGGAATGTTTAATTTATGCCTAGATGGTTTCTGGTTCAGTGACTGTGTGTACATGTTCTAATGTGTGAGTTCTCCCATTTTAAGATCTGCAGCTGAGGTGCTCGTGTTTGTTGACAAACATGAAAACACTTTGCACTAGGTCAGGCATCAGTTTTAACTTCCCTTGCATGTCTAGGTTAAATTTGTAATGAAGATGAAGCTTGTCAACCATAAATGCCCTATCTGAAATGCACTGGATGTCATGTAGCTGAGAAAAGTCATTGTGTGTCTCTTCCAGGAACAGCTTCCTTGGGTTCAAAATAAAAATTAAAAAAAATTATATTCCCGCTTGCAAGCCATCTTTCAGAGCAATGAGGAACCAGATCACTGGGAATATCTTCAGATAGTTCAGCTGTTCCAGCACAGTTTTTATCACATAGTCTAGGTTAAGTTTTTTAGTCCCCGGGTTCTTTTGATGGATGATGCCGTAAAATGTGCAAAAAAGCTTTACACAGCCCTATAAGGCCATGAGCAGATCCCAGCATGGATGGTGCTCCGTTGGTGGCTATTGCTGTTAGTTTTGATACTTGTTAAAAAGCATTCTCGATTACAGTCATATCTGTCAAATCGATCAAGTTCTATCTTTTAATGGCACAATGCCAAGAAGCAGTTCCGAAATAGTGCAGTCTTCTGAAACATATCTTACAAATATTGCCAACTGTGGCTTAACTTGAATGCCACAGGACTCCTTTAAAGCAAGAGTGAAATACTGGCATTTCGCATGCTCTGAATATAACAGTGTTTCGATTCAATTGTCAATGTCCGATATTCTCTGTTTAACAGTGTGACAAAACAGTTGAAGGTCTGATATATTAAGCTTCAAACTATAATTTTCAGAGAAAGTATAGCAACAGCATCACGGAGGCACTTATCCCCAAATTCCCATTCACTGTATGGCATTTTAGAGTAGAAATGTTTTAAGTAAAAGCTGAATCTGCTTCTGTGACTGACGTTTCAACACTATTATGCTTCAATCTTGTGCTTGCGAAGTTCAGTGTCTTTGGGTAAACCCCTTGAAAATGACTATAACAGACTCTTAAAAGACTACTTCGGTCCCTTTTAGGAAAGATGAGCATGGTGAGGAAAACAGATGCTTAGGGTGAACAGACCATCATCACTGATGCAGCACATAAGTATAACACATTAACCGATCACTTAGCAAAATGCAAGCGCAAGGCATACCGTAACCCAAAATCCTGTTGGCACGGGAATGGAATCGATAAGGTAAAAACTGCTGCCGTAGTTAGTATGTCAACAGTGCCTAATAAGAAGGTTCGAACCCCCAGACAATCTAGGCATTTTTTGTCTGCATGTATTCCCCGTGTTTGTATAGGTTTCCATTGGGTGCTCCGGCTTCTACCCACCAAAATAAAAACATGTGAGGCTAAAGTATATAGAAGCATGAATGGCAGCCATGAAGTCTGAATTCTATAAGTTCTAAAAAAAATTGCTTCAATGGTTCCTAACTTGTGTACTTTAGGAGACACTGGGCCATCCTCTCCAAAGTTAAGAAGTAAATGCCGCACCACAACTAATTGTGGCAGCAATAGTTCTGTTAAAACCGATCCACCATTCAGCCGTCAATTGACATAACCGACAAGGGACGGAGAGCATACAAGCTGCGTTTCAATTGTAGTTCCACTTGCCCTGATTCACTTCCCCTCAGCTCTTAGAATGACGTAACAACCTACGTCGCGCCTATGTCAACTTGGAAAACAGGGAAAGTAGTCTGGGGATTTAAATGGTTAAATTCCTGCTCATGTACACTTGAAGCACAATTTGTCTCTGATCAAGCGCCAGTTGGCCACTAGGTTTGGCGCTGTAGTGCTTTTAACAAATCACCGGATATACCTGCATACTCGTTTAAATAAGGCTTGTTCAATCAGCTGTGTCCGTTTCTAATAAATTGGAATAAAATGTTTTTCTTTTTTCAATATTTACAATAATTATCCTAACTTTCATTGCTAGGCTTATGATACCTTCCTCTATTTATACGCACTTAACAAAGCGGCGGAAAGTCAACGAGGGCATGTTGAAAGGCCATTGAAACGCAGCAATAGCCTAGTTGTTTGATAAGAATTTTCCATATTATGTTATGCCCTAACTTGCTAATATGCTCATATCTTTTTTAAATGCCAACATGTTTGAAACCGAAGAATTCTATAAAATGTGGAAGCAGATTCGCATGCCTTTCATAAATGCATAATTTGCATACATTTACTTTATTGAACTTCACTCTTCGCATCCAGCTATAGGTTACAGAGATAGTTAAAGACGCGCTTATTTCCCCCGGCCCCGCGCCAATACAGTGTCTGGGGGGGTTGAGCAATCAGAAGTGAGGTTTTTAACTCACTGCTGTCTCACTTACCGTCTCCATTAATTTTTAGCAGAGCTTCGCAAATTTGGCAATTTTAACTTTGAAAAGTATTGCAATCACACAGAAAAACGTATACAGATCAGTGGAACGATCTTAATATTGAATCTATTTTTTATTTAGTCTTGGTTATTTTCGACATATTTCCATAGGAGTAGGTAAGCTTCAGACAAATGAGGTCCTGCCTCCCCTGATCCCAGGTTATTAGTCCACTCCACTGTAACATGCTCCTGCCTGGACCCTGACCTATCAACTACCGATGCATGAGATACCATAATTATAATATTAGCCCATTGTAGAGGGCATGCTCCGTAGATAACTCATGATAAATTAGTTGATGGTCCAGGCAAGCCGATAGCTGTCACAATTAATCAGCAATCCATAAGACAGCAGTGGCTTGACACACCAAGGTATGCATTGTTGCATGCTGGGTAATGTGCGGGTACGGAAGGTGCGAAAGTAAGTGCGATAGTAGAAATCATCCGCCGGCTGACTTAGAGTCCACTACTGCTGGGTTACCTTTCAGCGCGAGCTATATTTTATCTCAGTGTTCTCTTGTTAGAATATATTATTTAGCTTACATCATGTTAGTTCACGAGCACCGTCTTCACTTAAAGGCATGGGAATCAACGGCCAAGATACTAACTAAGGTGAGCCTGCTTGAGGAAATCCAGCTTTGCTAACGTTAGCTTTAGCGTAACCAGCTGACGACGCGGACTGTGAACCAACAACAGGAAACTAAACAAATGCCAACGTTATATATTTAGAGGGGCAGGGGAACTGGCTGGTTTGGCCACTTTCAGAGTAAGGACTAAGCGATTGAGCGATTACCAACCTATGTGTCACACCTTGCTTTGCATTGCTTTAATGTTAGCAAGGTTTGCCAGTTAGCTGTATTAGTTGGCTAGCTACCTAGCTGAACTAAGCTAGTATTAACTCTCGTTTGGACAATACTAGCCTATACTATTTTGCATTAAACGAGCTCAGTTCGATTGTAATGGGCAGATCATTTTTTATTAGCTGCTTTCAAAATGAACGTTAAATTATTTAATAAATTAGTTAACTTGCTAATGCTTGAACAATTTTACATTTCCCTGGAAGGCTGGGTCAACGAAGACAAAGTCAGTGAGCATTTTCCAGCTATAAACTTAGCAAGCTAGCTACCTGTTCAGGTTGTTAGCCTGCAAATGACATGCAACTGAAACGTCACCAGCTTTGAGGTGACATTTATTACAGTATTAGTCATAATAATATTACTTCAGAATGTAGCCAAGCGTGTCAAAAACAAAGGGGAACACCACTGTTTTTGAGTTTTTAGTGAACAAATCAACTGTTGCTAGACAGCTATCTTATATGGATGCGTCTTAATACCCATAGTACTACCATACTATATAGTAAGCCTGAAAAACATTTAGTATGTCCTTAACATGCAACAGTACATACTTAGCGGGTGCAGCTCAAGTATCTACAAGAAAAGTAGTTTTGTGCGATTTGAGACGCAGCGTAAATTTGTATTATTCCATTTACGACTCTAGCATACTATCTTAACAAGATAACTTGGAATTGATTTGTTTACCAAAACTGAATCGAGTACTATAGGTAGCCTCATAAACGCTGGTCATAATTCCAATCAAAGGCATTTGTAAGTGATCTTTTGCGCTCTGTAAGAAAACAACACGTCATCTTTTTTATTGTTTCATCTAAACGATGGATATAAGTAATACAACGTGTTTTTAGAGAATATTAATTACCAGAGTGCTATTTGTCAAAAAAGATTCTATGACTATCATTAATATACATATGGACAGTATAACAATGCAAACAATTAATAATATAATCACTCTCCCAGGGTCTCCCAGCTATAATTGCAACTTATAACAGTCAAGTGGTTATATGCTGCTTTATCTGGATTCAACGGAGTATCATTGTCTGTTGTGCTAGTTACTGGAAATTTGGAATTAGTCACACTTATTTGTTACCTATTCTAAAAAGTAACACGTAAAAAAAAGAGTTACTTTACTGATACTGTATCTGGAATTAACAAATTGTCATGTGCAGTGTTTGCTAGTTATGGGAAATTAGGAATAAGTCACAGTTAATCATTACCTATTCTAAAAAGTTACTGTGATATTTTACTTCCTTAAGTAATACTTTATTAATGTTAGTAAATTTAGCTTTTTCCAATTTTCTCAAACTCTGAAGTGCAGGCTTTATTTTTCACACCATACTGCTACCTTGTGATGATTCTGTAGTAGTTTCTATTAGCCAAAGGCCTCATTGTATGCATATATTTTTTAAAAAGTAACGCAAACAATTATCCAAAACATGAATTGTTTGCTAAGCAATTAAATAAACCACACACAGTATTTCTTCAACTTTATTTATCCTAGTCTCAAATGGCCAACCACTCTCAATCTCCCCATATTAAAAGCGAACGAAAGATAATGATGTAGGTTTCACAAAATGCTCAGTAGGGAATGTTATTCAAGTTTAAAGTAACAATATTCTTCCCGTACGGTTTGTGTTCAGGGCAGCACGGTGGCACAGTGTTTAGCACTGTCGCCTCACAGTAAGAAAGTCCTGGGTTTGATGCCCACCTGAGGGCCTTTCTGTGTGGAGTTTGCATGTTCTCCCCGTGTTAGCGGGGGTTTCCTTAGGGTATTTTGGTTTCCTCCCACAGTCCAAAAACATGTAGGTTCATTG
>JAVQJS010117683.1:0-15965 GCA_036024795.1 Galaxias rostratus | reverse complement strand
TTGTGTGTGTGTGTGTGTGTGTGTGTGTGTGTGTGTGTGTGTGTGTGTGTGTGTGTGTGTGTGTGTGTGTGTGTGTGTGTGTGTGTGTCTGTGTGTGAGTGTGTGTGTGTGCGTGTGCGTGTGGTGCGTGCGTGGTTAAGTGGGTAAGACTTATCTCAGCTTTAGCTAGGGATAAGGTGGGAGTTCTCAATGACCAATCTAGGCCATGTGTAATTCAAACAGAAAATCTTCACTCTTTCCTAACAGACCGATGTGTGCGTCACACCCTGAAACTCAAACGCTGAGTGTTTTGACGTATCGATCACAACCGATTCAAATCGATGGACCCCAATACACATCTAAGATGCTTAATCTTTATTCAACATGTGTATTGTGGATTTTGTTCCGCAACTGAGACAGATGTTGTTATTTTCTGTCAAGGGTCCAAAGCGTGTGACAGCATGTGATACAGTAGCCAGTCAAAGTTCCCCGCTGATTGGAATAATCAAATTAAACTAAGGCTAAAGTAGATCTCAGTAGCCAGAATAGATTATCTAATTATTAATAACCTACTTTAAATCCATTGAACTTGTATGGTGACTGCTCTCGATGAAAGAGTGTATGACAATTATAAATTAACAATTACACAGAGAATACTACCTCATTCTGAAAACGTTGACACATACACTCGGACACAGACACATTCGCACACACATGTGAAATCACACAGCTTTCATTTCTCTGACCTCGTTGAAGACTCTTTGAGTAGGAGGGGGGAGGGGGGGGGGGGGGTATTTCCACACTGCATAACATTTGTCTGACATTGCCCCCCTTCCTCCTTCCTACCACCCACCCCTCACACACACCCTTGCATCCTGGCGACCTCACTCTTAACAACAGGAAGTCTAGAGACACAAAAGGCCGTAGGCAGAGCGGGGGATGCAAAAAGAGAAGTGGGTGGGGTGATTAGCACATATGTCACCCAAACCACAGCTTGTCTGTGGCCTGCTGGCGAAGTCATGAATAAGGAGGCCGCAACAGACTGACTGTCTCTGTTTACCCTAAGATACATTTCAGACCGGGCGTTCAGAGGACTGACCTCACTTCAGTCGGCCATGTAGCAGACCTGCTGAATGTAGCATCGGCGCGTTTCCATTATGAGTTGAAATTCATACCTCACCGTTGTGTGAGGGCCGTTGGCGGTCGTCAAGAACGAAGGCTTCGGGTTGTCCTCTGCATCCCTTTCTCACACCAGAGAAAGGAGGTCCGAGCCAACGGAAGGCTAATTTGTAACCCAAACATGTCACCGACCCTTTTCAGCACCGTCTGTGTACCCCATCGCCTATTGGACAGTGAGACAGCGGACACAAGGCTGGTGTTTGACTGAGTCTTTAGTTGTCACACTTTTCCCAAACGCCTTGCAGCTGCTCCTATTGTGACCGCTGAGTGGTGGTGGTGGTGGTGGTGGTGGTGGTGGTGGTGGTGGTGGTGGTGGTGGTGGTGTGACCTGGGGGTGGGTCGTCGGGGGTTTGGACTCCTTGACTGGTTCTTTAGGCCTCCTGCCGCTGGCTTCGACTCAGATGGCTTCACGGATTGTGTGTTGCCAAAACAATGAGAGGCATGAATATGCATCCAATATGACTAAATCCTGATGCATTGGTAGCTGAAAGATAATTCCAATGCATCAACTGTGTAACTTGTGCAAGAGAGAACTTCTCAAAAGCCCATCTGTCTACTGCATTTGTTTCGTAAACATCCATCCTTACTAATCTTACTGATTGTGTTTTGAATTTTTTTTACTAACCGGAAATATATAAGGCATGTGTGTGTGTCAATAAACCATGAACATTATAGTACATTTCCTATAGTTTACGTGTTATGAACACTAGATTCACATTTCATAACCTAAAGTGACTTTATTAAGGACAAAGATATAATGTTATTCCAGGCTTTACTTAGATTACACTAGATCACTTCCTGATCTCATGACCCTCAGTTCATTCATTATATGTGGTGTAAATCAAAAGACACAATCTCCGATTAAGTATAAAAGACACATGGTTTATTCAATGGTATCAAAAACAACGTTCTACAAACAAAAATAGATATAAGAAATATATTACTTTAGTTTAATAAATATAATTTAGCAAAATACAGTCTCAAGGTTTTTGTCCCCATCTCAAAACTTTTGGGGGATTTCTGTTTTTCTCAGAGAACTGCAGTACACAGTGCGGAAACGAGGTATTCGATGGTTGTTTTCCCCAATGTGTCAGGACCGTCAGGCTGTCATGTCTTCTTTCCAGAAAGCCAGCCATTTGCATTAGAATGACAAAAAACATCCTCTTCTTTGAAATAAACACCCGCCGGTTTGAGTTTAATTTGAAAAAAGAGGTGGCGTACATTCATTGTTCACCAGGTTGAGTTTGAAACCTGTCTCTAAAATCTGCCAAACGACTGCAAATTGTCACTAAACCAGCCTGACCAGATATGTCTAAATGTGATCAAAGATGACTATTTTAAAGCCTGCAGCCAAGACTACATTCCTGAGACGGCAGTAAGTAACAAGTGACGAGGCCTCCCATTTCCCTCCATCTGTTGGGAGTTGTACACATGATTATCAAAAGCAGCCAGGTCTCACACCCTCCACGACATCATTTGAAATACTGACTTCCCTAGGTGAATGAGCACATCGTTTGTGTCTGCCAGCCTTCCCTCTTAATATCTATAGCGAGCTATTTACTTCAGAATTGAGAGTTGACGTGGCAGAGAGGCGTGCGCCATTAGCGTTTGCACCCGAAGCCTGGACAATACTGTCAGACCGTATAACAAGTTAAACTCTGCACAATGGGTTAAACTCAGGTTATAGTGGAGACAATAGGGCTGTGGAGAGCCTTGTCTTGGCAATGTGATGCAAAAAACAAAGGACCAAAGGCTCTACTACAAGTTGTTAAAGAGTTACAGTCAAAGTCCGAGCGATTCGTCAGCAGCTAGGGAATGAGGTGATGGGGCTGTGCAAGAAGGAGAGTTGACCGGCGGTGGAGTGTACGGGGATCGAGACGGGGAAGTTGAAGACCGTGCTGGCCTTGCCAATGGCGGGGCTGCTGGCCTCCGACGAGCAGGTCGACGACGCCAGGACCTGGGACTCGAACTGCAGGAGCTGGCCCATGAAGCTGAAGTTGGGCGAGATGATGCTGCGACGCTGCTTGACGAACTCGAAGGCCTCTTCGAGCTTCACGCGGTTGGTGCGCATGAGGTAGGCTAGGCAGATGGTGGCGGAGCGGGAGATGCCGGCTTGACAATGCACGAACACACGACCACCTTTGTTCCTCACAGAGTCTGAAAATTAGAGAGAGAGAGGGGGGCATGTAAGTATAATGCAACTGAGAATGTGATACAATAAATGGAAGGGCTATGACAGTAAATAGTGAGTGACACACACAATACAGTCCTGTATCAGTAATCTAAAGCCCACTTGGGTCCAGGCAAGGCCCAAGCACAACAGTATCCACAACACTTTCAGTTTCAATTCAAATTTGAAAGTGTTGCTAACGGCCCTACCTCATTAAGGAACACAGGAAGGGCAGTTAAAAAGGGGATGGGTTGTGAGATTTGGGGGGGCTATTCCCCAAGGAGGGAGTCTGAATGGACAAAAGAATGGGGGGTTGGCTCCCCACAGAGTGTATTGATCTGGGAGGAAGGCCAGCAGTGAGTGTGGAGAAATTGCCTTTTGTTTCGCCTGAACAAAGAGCAAAGCGGAGGAAGCTATTCAGCCCCAGTCAGCCCAGCCACTACAAAAGCGGATTTGGGACACCTCCTCAGGGTTCATCGTGAAATGGAAGCATCTCTTTAAATGGAGGTTGAGGGGCAATGATGTAACCACTATTGTGTCTTACCAAGGGAGCCTGAGCCAGCTGGTGGGTTTTGGAGGGAACTTTTGAAAATGTAAATAAGGAACTAACTGAATAATACATGAAGTGAGGGATAGGGGAGGGGGTGTAATGAAGCTACAGCCAACAGCTCTACCCTTAACAGCCGTTGTGTATAGATAGTTTGGAGAAAACAAAACTCACCGATAAATTCAATTGCCTCGTTGAACCAAGAGCTGATATCGGCTTTATGGTTGTCTTCTACTGGGATGCTCTTGTACTGAAAGGAGTCCTCAAAGTGGTTGGGGCAGTTGGCTGATACATTGATTAGAGCTGTGATCACCAACATGTCCAGCATGTCCTTTCTGGAGGCATGATAGGCACTGCCAAGATACAGAAATGGTAGAATCTCCACTGGACCACCCTATTAAAATTGATAGGGAAGATCGAAAACAGTAAGCATATGAACCAAAATGGGGGATGAATCAATAACTTGAGGGTATTGAGTTTTATTTGAATTTTTATATGACAATACACACCTGATCATACAACGGTGTACTGCATGGACTGCAGCCTCTTTCAGCGCTGTCAAGTTGGCTGGCGCTGAGAGGCAGGCACAGGCCCTGTGGTGTTGAGGGTTTAGTGCACATTTCCGGAAACTCAGACGAAAACGACTCAAACCCACCTAGAATAAAACAAGAGACGGTTAATGTACAAGGTAACCTTCTCGTTTTAATAAAGGCATATGCATTTCAATATCTGGTTTTAAAAAGCGACAGCTGTTCACCAGGCTATTTTAACACTGTGAATGGGCCAAATGGTGAGCCAGCTGGTGGGATGACAGCTGTAATCCGTTTGTGTCCGATTGTTCGGAAACACCCATTATGTGGGATATAATAGTCTATTAAACTATCCCATGGTACAATTCTTAAACAACAAACTTTCAAAAATTAGTATTAACATACCTTTTAGAAAGAAAACACTTGCGCCACATGGATTGCGGCACATGGCTGTTACTGCAAGCATAAGCGTCCCATCTTTCTTCACTTTGCCAAAGTCCAAACTGCGATCATCTAGAAACACGACAGATTGATATTCCCCAGAAAGAAGCCGGTTCCTAGTTTCCTCATTGGGCGCTATGTGTTCAAGTCCAAGGCCCCCTCTGGCCCTCCGGCGCACGATGGTGCTAAAACGCACGTTAGTTGAGCCGGGTATATGAGAAGAGTTGAATGAGAAAAAAGAGCGACAGTCCAAAACAAGGCAGCCCGGGTCTTCTCCCTCCAACAGACTACGGAGAGTCGCGCTGTCGATGCTGGGGACTTCCATTATGACCATAGTAGAGCGGCTTGTAGAAAAACTTAAATCCAGATACATAGGCTGTAATAGACTAACTAAAACTATTATTGTAGGCCTCTAACACCGGAGAATGTGATAGAAACAAGAGGGTTTTTCTTTGTTCTGGTTTCAAGCTAATTTAGGGTTGTTATAAATAAAATTACAAATGTTCTAAAACTAGAACTACAAACAACGCAAGCCTTCGTCAGAGAAAAAAATGCCGTTCTTTTTGAGATGTCCGTTTGGTATTCTTTTAAATGTTTTTTTGTGTCCTCGAGTTGTCCGGACTGTTTAATCTACCCTGTGCCTACTTGAATGGGGTATTTATACTTGCTTGTCTAAGAACGTGCCGCTACTGACGTCAAAAGACCGCCCTGTTTGGCAAGTTGCCCCCTTTACGTCATTATGTCACTGAGACAAGCCGCCAAGCTCGCTCAGCCCAACCCGCTCTTTTACTGTGAGAAAAGCACCAACAGCAGCTCGTAATAAAGTGGCTGGTAACGGCTGTGTAATGCACATCAATAACGTTATAATGGTGCAGGAATAAAAAAAGATAGTTTGATATCTTTTGTTTGTTAATTTTAATGTTATTTTAGATTTTAGTGTGACCAATTGAAATCATCCAGCTAGGAGCAAAACCATGGTGTTTAATTATTTAGTTACGTTGTATTATGCAGTGCAAACATATACGCACTTTTGGAATTTGTTTTATCATTGTAACTTTATCTCTAACAAAAATACAATAAAGGTTATAAGTGAATGGTAAAGGCAATACATATAGCTTAATAGAACACTGGAAGTCATAAAACTTTTAAAACAATGCGTCATATTATTATAAAATACAAGACCATAGTTTTATTTTTTATTTTTTTCAACATAGATTATGATGTTATAATAACTGTTTAAATGATGTAATTATCCATAATTTGTGCCTAGATCTTTGTCGGCAAATTTTCCATGATGTTATTGTTTAATTCATTTTTTTTATTTTACCCCTTCAGCTGAGAGTTAACAAACAACAAGATAATAAGCAAATACATGTCATGGTGGCAATAAAACTTTTTTTTTCTTTTATTAGACAGAGGTACACAGTGTTCAATGCCAGAAGAGCAAAGGATGGCCATAAAAGTTAATCACTGTATATAAACTTGACGTCCAGTAAATTTCCACATGCTGGAAACACAAAACAAGACTTACAGGAAGAAAACACCAGATGGGTGATGCGGAATCCCATCTTAATTCAAAGTAACATTTTTACAAACAGTTTGATAATCAAATAGTAGGCATTGCTTAAGTCACTCTGGAAAAACCTATGAATTCGTTAGTTGTGGTTTCTGACTAAGACTGGTCACTTCTGCTGTCTCATGAGATAAAGAAACGTTAAAGTCACATAACGGTTGCAGACATGACAGTTGCTTTACCATGTATGAAACGATACTGATAGATCCAATGTAGCTCATCTTTTGTAATCTTGCTGAGTACAATCAATAAATAATTTCTTTTTTGCTACAGAAAGCCTCATGAGGCTCATCACAGTGGGTTTTCACATATCAGATACATTGATTTTTTTATTACAAGGCCAATGCTAAAATGTTTCAAACGCTCGATTATTCAGATGAGGCTAGAGCTAATTTGTTAGAGTTGTTCATGCAGTTGGTCACACCATCAGTGTTGCATTGCTACAGACAGGGGAAGAAGAGTTCACTGCGTGGGAGCTTCACTTCTAACAACTGCGCGTTTCATCTTCTCTTTTGCCTCAACAAAGTGAAGAAACATAAACGCACTGTGTGAGAAAAGAGGACGAGGAAAGAACAAAAATTCTCGCATAAGCCTGCAAAAAACGATTTAGCTGGCTTTTAGTCTCACACCCCTTTGTGATGTGTCAACCATGAAACCCATGCCATAGAACTGGAATGTGACACACAGGGTGGGTGAGGAGGAGGGGGGGAGGTCAGTAGGTCGGAATATCTCTGAAAACAATCTGTACCTGCACATTGTGTTCTCTATTTCTTAATGTAAGATATTTTTGAATGCAAGGATTTTATGGAAAAAGCGTCTGGTGGCTCCGGTATACTAATTGCATTACATTTCAAAATGGTTATTACTGTATATTTGAGTAGAGTTTTATTTTTACAAATATACATACATTTGAGCAGCCCATACTGGTAACATTGTTGAAGATCAGAACTGTTCATGAAATACACCCCTTCGGCAAATAAATAACGAACATGGCAATAACGATATATCGCTATTGCCATGCTCATTATTAATTTGCCGAAGGTGTGTATTTCATGTACAGTTCTGATCCTCAACAATGTTACCAGTGTGGGCTATATACCGTATATATATATATATACGTGTGTGTGTGTGTGTGTGTATATGTTTTTTTTTTTATTGTTCACTCCTAGATAGAAGTTTTACCAACCTCAAGTACAATATTTTTTAATCTAAACCTAAAAATGCAGCAGCACAAACTCAAAGTTTTCTTGAAGGACTGTGTAATCTGAGTCACAAAGCCAGGATAATAACATATTCTATTAATGTTAAGATTCCCATCATCAGCTGTGGCTGTACTCACAAAGAAAGGGAAGCGAAACAGATCGTGACAGTGAGGTATTTCCTGTATTATGTTTGTCACAGTTGTCAATTTCAGTCATCTCTGTTTACTGTAATGATCCTCTTGGCAACAACTGAATCAGTAGAGGGAAAACACAGGGTATATCCTTGGTTCTGGTAACCCCAGTTCATAACCGCAATTTATATTGTCAGTTATGTGAATAATGCTGCTTTGAGGTTAGTTAAGTTAGATGGTTAAGTTAAGTTTAAGTTATAAAAAATTAACTCTATACTCTAGCTAGTCAATACATTTCAGCCTTACTAAAATATTTCCAGACTTTTGTTATTGAGCACTTCAGCTGACAAAGCTCTCCGGAGTTTTGTAACAGTTGTCATCATAAACCATATTAAAAAAAGAAAGATACACAGATGATTAAATAAGTAGGCCTACTGACATATTGTCTTTGCTTTTTCGGCGAAAAAAGACCGAACGCCTACAGGTAAATTAAATGTAAATTGAATAGTGAAGTAATATCGATCCAGTATAATGCTTTATTGAGTTGATTCATCGACAATTAAATTAATAGTTGAAATAAATAATTTACTTTTCTCTCTCAAAACTATACGGAACAGGCGTAGTGATAGAACGGATGGAAAAGGAAGCAGAATCATGATTGCAGGAAGACGCTCTCAGCCAATAAGGATTTGCAAAGCGTCTAATGCTGACGTCAACCCAATGCCAATGAACAACCGGTAGGATAGAAGAGTGAACATTTCTTGCTAGAATATTCCTGAATTATCTGATATTTCCCTTTCAAACGTGCAAACACCATGTCTTTCGATGTTAGGAGGTGAGTAGAGAACTTCCCTTCATCATTAGGTAACTCTAAAACCGACAAGAAAACTAGTGATGCGGTATTTGAGGGAAGGCAATGTTCATGTAATTCATGAATCAGCGCTTGAGAAACCCTTGCCCACAAGTGCGCAAGCCCACAAGTTAGTTGCAGTTAAGTTAGTTGCAGTTATTTGTGGATAATGTCGACAAGGTTTGGTTAAGTTGTTTCAACATAACGTTTTTAATCAATTTATATATTTTCGCATGTTTGCGTAAATCTACTGAACCCCAGGATGTGACGATTACATACCCCGTAAAGGCATTTAACTTGCAGACAAATTTAAAGCAAACCATGGAAATCACTAAAAAAGTCCATGACTTAAAACGCTAGTCTATTGAGTTTCATCGTCAAACTGAAATTATGAGATGTTTTACCGAAGGCATCGGGACAATTTTGTTCATTGCTGAAATGTATCCAGCAATTTATATTCACGTTAAGAGAATAAAAGTGAATCTTACGATTGAACAGTGGTGATCGATCTGCGCTCTATATCTAATAATATAAACCAAATATAGACACTATATTCATAAGGCCTCTCCATTCCAAGCCTAAATAAGCAGTACGTTGATGCATTAGTACCACAATAATATGATTAGTCATACTAACGTGTTAATCTTTTTATTGTGCAAGTTTTGGAGTACAGGTCCAATTTAAAGCGCATGGCTCTTAATCCGCTGCTAGCAGGATAGTTATTGAGTTGATCAGCAACTTCGGGGTGTGAGTTACATCTTTACAAACCTTACAAATAGAATAAGCTACACACCCTAGGCAAATGTGTGAGTTTGAGAAACAGCTATCGTTTTCATAACTTGTGTGTGTGTGTGTGTGTGTGTGTGTGTGTGTGTGTGTGTGTCTGAATTTGTTTACCAAAGATGTTTCCTTATTACCACAAGGCAAGCAACTGTTAAGTTCATGCTTCAAATGTTCAAACCGCCTGTCCTGGAATCACCTATTTTCTCCTCCTTAAAGTCGGCAACCTGGCTCATTAACACGGGGGCAGCTGTTTGTTGTTGTGATTGCTTATCCCTCCAAATAACTTGCCGAAGACACACATACGGTTTCACCATCAGATGATTAGAGCTGTTCAAGCACTAGACTATTAAACCACATTTCCCACACAACTTCCTACACAGCACCACAATGCCTGTGTAATAATGCTGTTACCAAGAATGATTTTTTTTATTCTATAATATGATGTACATTTTACATTCATCATTTGAAATGGTATTACAGTGACACTGGGCTATACCAAAAGGCCTAGTGAGAAGAACAGCTATCCGGTGACCAAAAGTTCATAGGTTAAAGCCCACCAGAGAGCACCACCATCACTAGTGTGCTCTTGAACAAGGCACTTGCACCCCTGTTGTTTCAGGGGGAGTGCCCCACTGCCCCTGTAATCCAATTGCATATTGCTTGGGATAAAGGCACCAACTAAAGAAACAGCTTCTATCGTTACCTTTATATATTTATTCTTTATAATTATATAAAGTTACTGTAGGTACCTTCAAGGTGGGGTTGGTGCACAGACTGTAAGTCAGGGGGTTGTCCTTAACATTCGCTACCATTAACAATAGTGGACCTTATGTTTTGTTGTGTTTTACATTTACAGATACATCTCTGCACATGATCACGTCTGAGACGGGCACATTTGAAGACAATTGCTAAAACGTTGACAAAGTTTAGGGAACGTTCTTCATCTTGGTGGGCATGTGACATTTTAGGGATACAAATTTTATTCGTTCTTGGAGATCCTTGTGAACTCACTCCAGTCCGCATTTCAGCTAAATCTATGATAAAGCAAAACATACTCTATCTAGAGATATGATTTTTTTTCTTCTTAGATGTGGACACGGATGACTCTGCATCGTTGCAGCAACACTACTTCCAGAGTTTTGAAAATATAATACAAAAAATTATCAGAACATAAGTCATAGATTTGATTGCCTTTAAAATATCAACCTCCAGCAAAAGTATAGCCTGCTGCTAAGTTATTGTTTTGAAAACATTAGGCTGACGTTAATTCTGTAAGAGCTGCTTTTCTTTGTGAGCTCAGCATATCCTCCCTTCTCAAGTGACATCATTTGGCTACTGTAACATTCCGTTAAACTACATTTGGAAGTAGCAAGCCAAACCTTTTGATACACGCCTACGCGATTGTCCCGTTGCCCATTTCAACCCTCAAAACAAATTGTCCAAAATGACTGCAAGCGCCAGCCATCTTAGTTGACCAGCTCGACTGGATTATAGATTTTTAACACCATCCAGTTGTTGTGCTGTCTAACATAGCACTAAGCATGATTTACTTTGATGGGACAGTGTGAAGGGAGGTCGAGGTCATTCGCTTGACTTTCAACCCTACACGTGGATGCCTCCGTGTTAGTTGGTGAACGGGCTATGAGTGACACCCCTTAAATAGCCCAAAACGCCATCCGGCTAATGAACAGTAATGAGAGGTACTTTCACATTAAGGACTGTAAATCTGCCATGCCACATTTCCGAGAACTTCCTCAAATGGACATCATTAGGCCCAGTAGTTTGTACAGCGTTATCACTATTCTGAACCTCGCGATGAGTCATTTTGCCGGCTATTCATTTCACTCTCTGTTTTGAAAGCATCCGTGTGCTTTGATTTCTGTCACCTCCGAAATGGAACATAATGTTCAGGATTGCTTCTTAGTCAACACCAAAAGGACAGGGGCTGTACAGAAATGAGAAGTGTGTTTGTCTCTTTATTATTCTCTCTCTCTGGTTATTAGGTGTTTTCAATTGCCACTTTACATAGACTTAGTAGAAAATATATTTAGGGATGTTCCGATTTGGGAATTAGTCAATTACATTAGTCAACTACATTTGTCCAAAGTATTTTGCCAGAGTAGATTCTTACATCAGGTCTTTCAAAGTTCTTTTCTCTGTCGTCATACCCACCTGAGAAGACGTGACAAATCACATTAGCGAAACCATTACCAGGCCCGGCTGGCTTAACCCTGTGTAGACCCAACTATTTCCATTAAGTCCTGGGGGCAAACAGAGGTAGGCCGAGAAAAACAAGCCTTTTTCAAAAAGACTTGCTCGAGCAGGGTGTACATGACTGTCAATTTGGCTAATCTCCCTGTGATGGCCTAGTACATTCCCCCCTGCTCTCCACAGGGGTCAACTCTGACATTCACATCCTGTCAGCCCCGTCACTCTTGCTGCGGCCTTCAGAACACAATGCCCCCTGACAATGAATCACGGCATGGGAGTAAAAAGCTGGGCGGTGGTAAGCAAAAATAAAAAAGGGGGGACTGGCAGGGAGAAGTACCCTCAAACGGGGCCCTCTCCCCACCTCTCCCCTATGAGTAACCTGCCTGGTCCTCCATAGGACCGGGCCTAAAAAAATAAAACGGAGGAGTTAAAACTGGGCCAGGTGAACAAGTGTTTGAGGAGCGGGGGTTGGGGTTCAAAGTGGGGCAGTGGGGGGGGGGGGGGGATGGAACGGGAGGAGGGGGTGAAAGAAAAGGTGGAGAGCCCAGGGGAAACAGAGGGAACAGTAGGGTGTGGGCCCAAAGCAGGAAGCCCCACCACCCACTTCCTCCCCCTCCCTGCATTGCGTCAAGCGTGCTTATTTAACTGGCAGCACATTGTGGAAGAAATGTGCGCAGATGTGGGTGTTTTGGAGCGAGGCCGGCGAACGCAGAGGCGGAGCGGGAGGGGTTTTGCGGGGAGCCAGTACTGGAGTTTGTGTTGAAAATGTTTCATAGCCCAAAAAGGGCAGGCGTAAGATGGTTCACGCTCTGTCAGCCTGAATAGTTTTTCAGTTGAGTAGCAAGACCCTGTCCCCCCACCCCCCTCCTTTCCCAAATAGGCAATGTGAGCATTCTTGTAGAGGACTCTGATCAGTGAGGTAGTGAATGGCGATGACTCGCTTGACTTTGTGATTCATTTTTTCAGTTTCCACTTCGAAAAAAAACTGGACCACTCAAAATGTATTAACTTGTAGAATGGATAATAAAAGTACATGAAGCTTCAATTGTTCCTGTAAAGTGTAATAGAGAGACTTGTAGATTGCGGACAGTTTTACAGTTTTTAACCAAATTAAACGTAGCTTTTTACGAATCGTACAGTTTTACTCTGGACCCCTGAGTAGAATAAACAGGAATAAAAACACTTGTCACTTTTGTCACTTTTGCTGGCAGGGCATTTTTTTACCCTGTGTGTAATGGTTGGCCTTGTGTTTTGAGGATGGGAGGTGGGATTCAACCTGGCACCTAAACTGTGTGTGTGTGTGTGTGTGTGTGTGTGTGTGTGTGTGTGTGTGTGTGTGTGTGTGTGTGTGTGTTGAAATGGGGTGCAATGTCTGTCAGTTAGATAGTGGCTACGTGTGCTTCGGTGTGTACGTGCACGAGTTCCTGTGTGTTTACGTTTGAGTTTGACCATAGTCCCTGGTGTTCTGGGCCTGTTTGTTATGGCTCCATTCCAGAGTTAACATTCCACTACTCTTTTGTAATACCCAGGCAGGCCTCTGCGTACAGAATGTTCTCCTTTTTTTTTCACTTTAGCACACGGTGTTGACCTTTTTTTTTTTTTTTCTCTTTTTTTTTTGAACTTTTTTTTAATGTTCTTTTTTTTTTTTTTTTTTGCCCTTCTCTCTTCAGGTTGGATATCTACCGGAAAGTACCGAAAGACCTCACCCAGCCGACGTACACGGGAGCTTTCAGTGAGTTCCCCCAAATGTCCACTGACTCCAGATGGTTTATTTACCTGTGCCATGCAGGTACTCCTCAAAGTGGGCGTGTGCCACAATGACAGCATAAGGAGGAGTCACATTCCATTGTGTTATAAAATGGCTTCCTGTCACAAACTTTCACAAAAGTTCACACAGAAACTGTGTCAGAATGTTAATTATCTCTTCTTCAATTGCCCCGGGCAACCCAGACCTGTCAGTCTACTTAAGTTTCAGATCATTTCCTGTTGAATCATTTGTCATAGGGACATTATCACTGCCGATCATAATAATCATGCTTATTCATTACTTGGGTTGACTTTTGTAACTGTTGAATCGGTTTCCTACTCTAATACAGGCTTTCAATGATCATAGGCCATGCTATGGTTGAAAAGATGTTACCTCCGGTGGAAAAGATGTTACCTCCGGTGGAAATAGAAACCTAAATGTGTTGATCTTTAGATCGGCCATGGAGATCTTAGGGAAGCCTCGCTCCAGTTCCACTCTTTATAAATGCTAACAAGCGTAGTTTCAGACGTTTCCACAGGGCATGTTACGGGACTGTGAGGTAGCCTAATCATGCCATTAGAGCTAATGCCAGGCTTTTGCCGGTGGGATAAGGGTGTGTCTGTTTGACAGCAGTTAAGCTGTTGGGTTTCCCGACATGTCCATTCACATTTTGCCATGCATAGTAAATTGCTAAGACAACAATGTTCAGCCCCCCCCCACCCCCCATCAAAAACCATTTGACCCGTTAACCCTTTGTTTTGAAAGGCCGAATTCCTAGCTTTAGGGAGTTAACTTTTTGGAGGGAATGTGCAGTTTGTATTGGCAAAGCTGAACCAGAGGGCACTCTGCTATCAAACACTCTGGGAATGACTTGTGGCTCTAACCCCGAACTCTCAGTATTTCCATCAAACAGTTCACGTGGTGCGAGCCACTGGCATCGTACGCATAGTTGTTTCTTTGTCCCTATTGGTTTCAAAAATGTTTTGTTAGTTTGTCGCCCAGATAAGTCGTTATACTGCGACTTTATACTGCAACTTAGTCATGCCCCTTCGGGTAGGTGCTCTCAAGGCCTGGGCGAGCAAGGCCTGGGCGAGCAACGCGTGCAGAGTGATGAACGAATGAGTGAGGGAAAGAAAGGGTGACCTATGATTCACGGCGACGCTCCCTATTGTCTCTGTCCTGGTTAAACATTAGCTCGTGTAAACCGTCAGCACACCGCAGGTCTGCCGGTGACGCGCTCCCACGCCTCCAGATCACCTGACCGCCCCCGAATCCATGGTGACTGTAGCCACGTAAACACGCCTCACCTGCTGAGTTCACGTTCTGACTCAGGCAGGCACACGATCGCCATGGTTACTCGTATGAGAAGAAGAAAGGAAAAAAAACCACAGTCGCGCAGAGACGCAGACCCGCTTCCTCTAGGTTTGACATGGTAAACAAGGAGATGTGACGCCTTTGCTGTGGCAACGCACTGCCTACAACGTGTTTGTCTCTTTAGCTTTTGGTTTAGATTCCTGGTTGGTCATGACTAAATGACTGTGATGTGATGTCATGCTCTCGCACGCTTAATTGGACCCCCCGAACTAAAGTGATCCCTCCAGCAGTGCAGCTGCTCAGAGGGAGCCATGTTTGGTCTAAAAGATCACGAGTGTGAGAGATTTGCCTGGGTTAGGAAACCAAAAATGATGTTTTTATGACTCTCTATGCATGAGCTCGGCTCTCTTTAAGGGAGATGCGGTGTAATGGTTCCTTGTGTAGGCATTCAACTTTCATGACTAAACAAGGGTATCTAAAGCAAGGGGCAATGAAAGGGCTTACGCCATTCATTAAAAAGAGCTATTTAGAGGCTTTTTAATGACCGTAGTAAAATCGTTGATGTCAATAGCGTAGCCCAGCAGTTTCCCATTGGTGGAAATAGCAATGCTGAATGCTGTTGAACCATGTCCCACAACGCTGGCGTGATTTTCGACGGTTCTCCTACACCAGAGGGTTCATATTTTCAGTCACAGCTCACTGACGCTGTGATCAACACCAGGTCAGTGTCAGTACCTCGTGTAATCTAACAAGATAAACACTTTTGGTTTCCCCCCTTCCTCTTTATCCCTCCCCAGTCTCCATCCTCTGCTGCGTCTTCATGCTCTTCCTGTTCCTGTCCGAACTGACGGGATTCATAGCAACCGAAATGTAGGTACAAACACACACACACACACACACAAACACACATGCCAGCCACACGAACCTCAAAGCACAATCTCAATATGAATAGCACGCTACATCCTGCCGCAACACAATAGATCAGTTCGTTGGCTTCTTTCTACTGTCCCTCTACATAGGGGAGGAAAGTAATCACGTAACAGCAGTGTCCGCGCTGTGCGAGGCTTTCTAGCGGCCCAGTGTGTCGTAACCAACCAAAGGGCACCGCTTTCGAACAGGATATCGCTTTTATGTGTGCGTCAGCTTTTCTGAACTGTGCAAAAGGGAACAGCCAAGGAAGGGAGGGAAGGAAATAGGAAGGAAGTCACTG
The DNA here is from genome assembly GCA_036024795.1 of Galaxias rostratus. Lineage (NCBI taxonomy): Eukaryota > Metazoa > Chordata > Actinopteri > Galaxiiformes > Galaxiidae > Galaxias > Galaxias rostratus. Next base: position 98 of record JAVQJS010117683.1, on the reverse strand, counting down.
AAACAAATGTGTGTGTGTGCGTGTGTGTTTAATTATTTTGTGTGTGTGTGTGTGTGTGTGTGTGTGTGTGTGTGTGCGCGCGCGTGCGTGCGTGCGTG
>JAVQJS010117672.1:0-11993 GCA_036024795.1 Galaxias rostratus | reverse complement strand
TCTCTGTTCCAAACCTTAACACAGACACACACACACACACACACATACACACACACACACACACACACACATTATGCTAAGTGGTGTACTCGCCTTTTATTTGATTGTATGATTTTTCTAGAATAACACAACTTCAAATATTCAGACCTGTATCCCTACCTGCACACAGCCTGTGTTATCTCCAGTGTAGGGATACCATATTTATAATGTATAGTGTATCAGTACCTCCACACAGCCCACACAGCCTGTGTTATCTCCAGTGTATAGACACCATGTATATAGTGTATAGTGTATCAGTACCTGCACACAGCCTGTGTTATCTCAAGTGTAGAGACACCATATAGTGTATGGTATATCCGTACCTGCACACAGCCTGTGTTATCTCCAGTGTACAGACACCATATAGTGTATGGTGTATCCGTACCTGCACACAGCCTGTGTTATCTCCAGTGTAGAGACACCATGTGTATAGTGTATAGAGTGTATCCGTACCTGCACACAGCCTGTGTTATCTCCAGTGTACAGACACCATATATATAGTGTATCGTGTATAGAGTGTATCCGTACCTGCACACAGCCTGTGTTATCTCCAGTGTAGAGATATCTCTGGACCCAGTCCGCTGAGACACTCCTCAAGGTGCCCTGAGCGCTACCCCTGAACGACCGGTACTCCCTCCTCCCTGCGTGTACAACAGTAGTTTAGACAGATTACTATACTACACTATAATGAACCATGCTACGCTATGCTACGTTATGCTACGCTATGCTATGCTAAACTATGCTACACTATGCTACGTTATACTACGCTATGCTATGCTATGCTAAGCTATGCTACGCAATGCTACATTAAACACAGTATAAAAAGGATTAGCCTAACTTGCAAACCAATGCCCATTGATTAGCAGAAGACCAAGGTCATTTTAACAGTAACTGCCCAGGAATTCACATTTACTTCCCAATTGGGTGCCCTTGACACTTTTGTCTCCATGGCTACAGTACCAGCTCAGAAAATCAGTGGTGATCCAATCCTTTGGTGATCTCACACACTACATTCTTTGGGTACTCACTGTGTGTGAGAGAGTATTGTATGTGTTCATTATATTAATGAATGTTTAAGGTGGGCGTGTCCTTGCCCGTGTTGTCAAAGCTCTTGATGGTGCAGTCACAGAGGGCGTAGAGGCTGGCTGTTTGTCTCTCCGTGATCAGACCGTTGATGCTGGTGTCTCTACTCAGAGACGAACTGTGCCAGTCAATCACCCTCAACAGGCCCAGTGGGATCTGACAGACAGACAGACAGGTAAAAAGGGGGGTAACACATAGACCATACACACACAAATGCACACCCACACAAACACACAGTAAGACAGGTTTCACCCACACAAGCACAAACACACAAGCACAAACACACACTCAGTAAGACACGTTTCATCCACACAAACACAGACGCACACCCACGCAAACACACAAGACACATGCCACCCACACAAACACACACTAAGACACGTGTCACCCAAACAAACATACACGCATACACACGCACACACACACACACACACAAACTGCATTGGCCTTATAGCTTATTAATATTATTATTATTATTATTATTATTATACCTCCAGCGAGGTCCAGAAGCCCCAGAATGCGATCATGCCTATGCTGCTTGTGAGCAGCTCTCCGGTCTCCTTACAGAAGTGCATGGAGAGCACGGAGCCCTGGCTGTTGGTCTTGAACTGGACACTCATGCCCTGGGTACCGAGAGGAGATGACAGCATCCCAATGAAATGACAACACTGGTCTACAATGATGACAGTGTGGCATAGAAATGGACTGTTTTCAACTATACAACTACAACATAGAAATGGACTGTTTTCAACAATACAATCACAATATGACATCATAGAAATGAACTGTTTAAAACAATACAACTACAACATGACAACATAGAAATGGACTGTTTTCAACAATACACCTACAATATGACATCATAAAAATTGACTGTTTTCAACAATACAACTACAATACAACATCATAGAAACGGACTGTTACGATAGGACATCATGAGAAACAGAACAACTTACAGGGTGCCGACTATGATCTTTTTTTTTAACACGTCCACTGACCACACACGTGGCCCAAGATACGAAGCCTCATTTGAGCATTAAAACTTTTGATTTATGGGGTATTTGGTACCTGGAAGGGGTCAGAGAACACCCGCAGCGCCAGGTCGTCGCAGGCGCCCACGAACACCCTCTGGACCTGCACGGCGATCAGGAGCTGCACCCGGTACCCGCTCTCCAGCGGCAGGCTGAGGCTGTGGCTCAGGATGCCCGGCACGTTCTCCGTCCACACCTCCATCTGAGCGGGGAGGTGGGGAGAGGAGAGGGAAAGGGGGAGGGGAGAGGAGAGGGAAGGGAGAGAGAGAGGGCGGAGAGGAGAGAAGAGAGAGAGGAGAGGATAGGGGGTGCAGGGTAAACTAATTCCGTGAACACATGTGATGTGGATGTCCATGGAGCAAAAGTGTGAAAAGTGTGTGTGTGTGTGTGTGTGTGTGTGTGTGTGTGTACGGCGTGTATACTCACTCTGTGTGTGTGTGTGTGTGTGTATGTGTGTACAGCGTTGCATACTCACTCTGTGTGTGTCCATGGTGTGCCCCCACTGGAAGCCCACCACCATGCTCCCGTTCTGGTTGGTGTTGGCGCACACACACTGCAGGTAGTTCGGAACGCAGGAGTACCTGTGCTGCTGGGCGGGCAGGGCGTCCAGATACAGCACCGCGTCCTCCTCCTCGTCGTCGTGACAACTCTCCTCCTTCTCCTGCCCGGGGAGGGGGAGGGGGGGGTCGTGAGATGACGGAGGGAGGGGAAAGGAGAAAGAAAGGGGTGGGTTAACGGCCGGACGAAGGAACGAGCGCACATCTTCGCCTCACCTCGCCCCCCGGCATATCAATTTTGATTTTCATTTCATGTTTTCGTCTTTACTGATTGACGAGCAGGGATTCGTTAGAAGAATACAAACAACCGAGTCACATGACATGCATAGATCAGTAGCACCACTCACTCCTTCAAAGGATATTGATCCCAACGCTTCCACATAGGGGATTGCTACCACAACACACTCACTGATCTTAGGGTCTACTCACAGCTTTATTATGCTAATCTGCAATATATACATATATATATACATATATACATTTGCAAATCAAAATTCTTAACAATAACAGGAAGGAAAAAAAAATGTGCACTAATTCCACCTTGGCCTTCAAAATAAAGTCGTCAAACAGTCATTACGGCCAACTCTAATACTAAGAAAGCATGTCCTTTTCATTGATATGATAATATGAGTCTAAAAAAACAGAGGAAGATGAACGAAGAAGGTTGTCACGTTGACTCGAATAGTATACACCGGGATTTTACGTTCGATCACCTCGTAGACTCTCGGGTCAGTTTTTTTTTTGTTTTACCTTGACAGTTTGTTGAAGCTGCGATAGAAAGGTTTTCCATTCTGGAACTATCCGTCTCATCGACGTCATGCTTTAAGGAAATGTTCCTGGTTTATAGACACCCTTGACATGCAACATTCCATCTCGTATACATATACATATATATGTACATCCATCCATCCATTATCAGAACCGCTTATACATACATAAAAATATTGCATTAACTCAGTTTATGGACATTTTTATTAGGATGTTCTATTTACATTTTGTCAAGTTGGAAAGCGAATAGAACTTCTCATGTAGAAAAGTAGGAGCCGATACGAAAAGGGAACAAAGTTGAATGCTATTCGCATTACTTTCCAGTTGACAAAATGTAAACGGTATGCCTGTGTTTAGAAGCCTGGTGGAGTTGGCAGGGAATGAGACGGACAAATGTCTCATGACGTCAGGCCATGTCATAATAATGCAAACATAAATAATGACGGAGCCTATTTGGTTTTTAAACTATCTCGGGCTCGCAGGCGTGCGTCAGCGCTTATTTCAAATTTTCACACTAATTAATGACCAACCTGCATTCTGGCCGTAGCGGGCTTGAACCACGGTCACCTTCCGGACATTTTCTTTTTAATTCTGAAGTCATCAATTCATACAGCTTTTAGTTAGACGTTTACGTTTACGTCCTACTGGGATCATTATTAAACTATTTGCCAATGCGTGTGGAGAGTTGTGTATCTGTATCTCATTCGTGATTAGGTTTGTAAGTGCATGAACAATACGCGTCTGTACTGAGATTTGCGAGTGCATTGGTAATTGTTTATTTGTTGACAAATCAGTGAAAGCGTGCATTGATCTGTAAAAGTGTCGACAAATCTCTAAATACGTGCGTGGATATTAATGGCAAGAACAATTTTGTTGCCGGCGCCTGTACATGCCTATTAGTGGAGCACAAAGTTAAATTTCACTGTACGAGGTTGCGGATACCTAGCTCAGTGGTTACTTTAGTTCATGTAGAACATGGACTACCTACCCACATCCTTACCAGCGCGTGTTCGAACCATTAGCGCTGTTGGGCGTTTTTCGTTTTTTAGGTAAGATTTTTTTCAACAAAGTAGTCAACGTAGTCCACGTGGCCTTAAATTAAACGTTACTTCAAACAAAGAGGGTTCATTAAAATAACATAGCTCATTCCGTTGGTATAAAATCCATTATCGGTACATTTGCACTGTGAATGAATACAAATTAGGGGGAGCGTGAGGAAAAGAGCGACTTCTGTTGGTCATGTAAAGTAGTTCAGGGAGAAATAATTGCTTGTAGACAAGTATTCTTTTCATAAGCCCGTGAAAGGCTGACATTTACTTTAGATTGACATGAGGGATGCTAAATTGAATGTCCATGGCTGGATATTCAATTGAAATCTCATGAAGTTTAAAAGGAAGATCCCTTCAAAAGAGAAGCCCATGAAATTATCTTTGAAACGTTGTATACATATAAATTATTCAACTTAAGTGAAGGCTATAGCTGCAGTTAAACTAAGGTCTCACTCATATTCACTCTGGTGGCAAAGTATGCCTTTAAACAAGCACAAGTACAAACAAAACAGAAACATTACCAATACGTATAACTGTCTTAGCAAAAAATAAATAAATAAGGTCAATGGAAAATCCGACGACTTATTGAAAATCATTGTACTTTCATTTTAAAGTTGGGAATATAAAAAAGCACAACAAACTAAAAAAAGTTTCCCACTGTATGCTCTTCAGCTCAAAAAAAGATGCATTACACATTTTATGGCAAGCAATAGAAATCCAGAGAGAAAGAAAGAAAGAAAGAAAGAAATCCAGAAAAAAAGAAAGAAAGAAAGAAAGAAAACCAACAAAAGAAAGAAAGATAGAGAAGGAAAGAAAGAAAGAAAGAGAAGGAATGAATGAAAGAAAGAAAGATATATAGAAAGAAAAAAATTGAAAGAAAGAAAGAAAGAAAGAAAGAAAGAAAGAAAGAAAGAAAGAAAGAAAGAAAGAAAGAAAGAAAGAAAGAAGGAAAGAAATAAATAAAGAAAGAAAGAAAGACAAAATATCAGAGACCATGCGTGTCAAGAATGTCGTTCCCAAACCACATCCCCTCCAATCTAAACTGACATGCTTTGAACATCTTCCCCTCTGTTCATCTTCCGCTCTGTGCTGTCACCTTCTCAGAATTATTGCTCGCAACACACACACACACACGCACACACACACACACACACGCACACACACGCACACACACGCGCACACACGCACACATACACGCACACACATACACACGCACACACACGCACATACAAAAACCCACATCCGAGACTTTCGAAGATATAACTGAAGCATCATTTTTTTCTTCTCAATCATTGCCCAGATAGACACATGATATGACGATGTCTTCTTTCATGGTAAGCTCCATGACACCTTGATAATGCAAAAATGAAATGAAATGTTTCGCAGTACTAGAACACTTTGTTTGGTTGTTGTTTTACATCTCCAGCGTTAATCTATTTAATAACTTTCAGGTAACTAACCAATTTCATTCTGAAAGTGTTAAAACAGCATAATATTCTGTAAAAGCATAAAATATCATAAGGCAAAAAACTCTCTTATGGTGTGCATGCTAAAAACTAATTCTGAGTTCATGATGACACCACTGTACACAAACATTTTGTGAGAGCAAGAGAGAAATAGCAAATGTGTAAAGCAATTAGGAAGCCTAACATAGACTTAACAAGAACTTTTTTGATTTTGTCTTTTAAAACGAACCACTTTTCAAAACGGGCCACTCAGCTCTGGGTCGTGATGGCCTGCCTGACCGCGGCGCCGGTCTCCGGATCGGAACCGGCCGACGCACACTGCCCGTTGCCGTGCCAATGTCAGCACAACCTCACCGTGGTGATCTGCGTGGACCGGGGTCTGAGGAGGCTTCCGGAAGGACTGCCGCAGAGCACGGAGGAGCTGTACGTTCCCTACAACGAGATAGACACCCTACCCAGTACGGGGCTGCACAACATCAAGGTATCCTCATACATACTGGAGACCCTACCCAGTACAGGGCTGCACAACATCAAGGTATCATCTAACAAGCTTTCAGACTCTACCCAGTACAGGGCTGCACAACATCAAGGTATCACTTAACATGCTTTCAGACTCTACCCAGTACGGAGCTGCAGAATATCTAGGTATCACTTAACATGCTTTCAGACTCTACCCAGTACAGAGCTGCACAACATCCAGGGATTCTCTTAACACAGCGGTCACCAACACGGTGCCTGTGGGCACCAGATCGCCCCTATGGATCACATGACCAGCCCGCAGGCATGACGTTACTCACCAGTGAGCTGTGTCTAAAACGTGTTCCAAAAGGAGGAGGCCAAAACACGGGCGAGGAAATGCTTGACACATGCAAAATATCTACATGGCAGAGATATGTTGATAATTGATAATGCTCCATGTGTGCTGGTGCTGAACAAGTTTTGCTGAAACCTGAATTTACTGGTCATGGTAATAACAATAATAATAATGATTATTATTATTATATACAACTAAAGTCAAACTGAGCAAGTTTGTTATTTGAGAAGTGTGTATGAAACTGGTTGCTCTTCGTATGACTCCGCAACCATGAAGCGCCTCTCAGTTTTCAGAAAGGTTGGGGACCTCTGTCCTGAAATGCAGGCGTTCAAACTCTACCCAGTGCGGGGTTTAAAAAACCTCCAGGTAGCCTCCTAAAACGACTGACGCCTTTTCTCTCTTAAACCATCGTTTAAAAAAGAGAACAACGGGTACAGGAAACGTAGAAACGTGTTTACAGCGACGAGATTAAACGTAACATTTACCATTTTCCTGCTGATAATGATCAATGAATGCTCTGTCTAGAGAAAACGTGGTGCGTAAATTTTTTGTTTTTTTCTGTCTAAAACTCTATCATCTTTTATCGTAAAATATTTTATGTTTACGTGAGTTTCCTCCGGGTACTCGGGTTTTCTCCCACAGTCCAAAAACATGTAGGTTCAGTGGTGACTCTAAATTGTCCATAGGTGTGAAAGTGTGTGTGAGTTGTATGTCCATGTGTTAGCCCTGCGATGGACTGGCGATCTGTCCAGGGTGTACCCCGCCTCTAGCCCAATGTCAGCTGGGATAGGCTCCAGCGCCCCCCGCCCCCCACCCGTGACCCTGCATACAATAAGCGGTTCTGATAATGGATGGATGGATGGATGTTTTCTCAGGTTCATTGCTCATAGATTTGTAAAACAATTTTGTGACCTTTTTTTTTTTGTTGCCTCTCCTTTTGGCCTCCTCGCAGGTTCTGGACCTGACCATGAACCACTTCAACACGTCTCTGTCCCATCCGTCTGTCTCTGCCTGGGAGAATATGACCGATCTCACCAAACTCCACCTCCGCGGAAACAGACTCGTTTCGTTCAGCCCGGAGCTGTTCCGGAACTTTCCGTCCCTGGTGTATCTAGACCTGAGCGAGAACCACCTGGGCGATTTAACGAACGGGTCGTTCTTTTGGCTCGGCCACCTGAGGAAACTCATCCTCACCCTGAACGGGATCGGCACCTTGCGATCCGGGGCGCTGGACGGTGCCGTCTCTCTAACCGAACTCCACCTCATCAAGAACCAGATGACGGGCATAGAGGAGGGCGCGTTCGATGACGCCCGCTCTCTGGAGTCGCTCTTTCTGGCTGCGAACCGGCTGGCGGGGGTTGGCCGGGGCAGTTTCAGAGGCGCGGGCGGCCTGCTGCACCTTGACCTGCACGACAACCTGCTGGAATCCGTCCCCACGGAAGCTCTGAGGGACGTTCCGAAGCTCCAGAGCCTCCAGCTGCAGAAGAACCGCATCGGAAGCCTGCCGGCCGACTGCTTCTCCTCCCTCACCGCGCTGGAGACGCTGGACCTGAGCAGCAACAGGGTGGTCGCCGTGGCCGACGGCTCCATGAGAGGGCTGGGCCGGCTGGAGGAACTGGACCTCAGCTACAACCACCTCCAGTCGCTCTCCGACGACGTGTTCGTCGAGCTGGCCGGGCTCAACCTGCTGGATTTGTACCACAACAACCTGAGGTCACTTCCCGTGGGCACGTTCCGGAACCTGACAGGGTTGAAAGAGCTAAGGATGGACAGGAACAACATCTCTGTGGAACTCGAGGGGTTTTTCCATTGGACCGTCAAACTTCGGGAACTCCAGTTGGCCAATAACAACATCCCGGCCCTCCATCATACCCTGTTCTCCCGGGTCAGGTCGCTACGGAAACTCTACCTCGAACACAACGGGTTGACCCATCTTCCCAAAGGCCTTTTCCACAGGACGAAGAGACTCAAAGAGATTAATTTGGACGACAACCAGCTCAAGTCCATCCATTGGTCTGTGTTCCACGGTTTGAGCGAGCTCACCTCCCTGAGGCTGTCCTCGAACCGGCTGTCCTCCCTCCACTCCCGGCAGTTCGAGGGCCTCGGCAACCTCAAGGAACTGCAGCTGCACGACAACCACGTCGACGAGCTCCCCGCCGGGCTGTTCGCCGACCTGCTGCGTCTCAGGACGTTGAGTCTCTACGACAACCGTCTCTCCCGGTTGAGCGCGGAGAACTTCCGCGGACTGACGTCCCTCAAGGAGCTCGACCTGAGCGACAACTTCCTGTCCCGCCTCCCGGCGGACGTCTTTGGCCTGCTCGCGCACCTGCGCACTCTCCTCCTCCACAACAACCGCCTGGCGGCGCTGGACCCGCTGCTTTTCTCCGTGCTCCCGGGGCTGACGGAACTCTACCTGGACAACAACCGCCTGAGCGAGCTCCACCCGGCCGTCTTCAGAGACACCCGACTCCTGAAGAAGCTCCACCTGGAGGCCAACCGGCTGGGGCACCTGGGGAACGGGACCCTGGAGCCCCTGGAGCACCTCGACGGCGTCTATCTCTCCGGCAACCCCTGGGACTGCCGCTGCCGCCCGGTCCTCTACGTCAGCCGCTGGGTGAGGGAACACCGGGACAAAATGGGCGACGAACCCACCTGCGCCACGCCCCCGCCCGAAGGCGTCGTCTTCCCGCCCGGCGAGGCCGTGGCGCTCGCAGAGCTGTCGTTGGTGCCCCCCCTGCTGCTGGCCGAGGTCTGCGGTGACGCCGCGGCGGGGCTCTCGATGCCGGCGCTTCCTGTCGTCGTGCCGACCGTGCTCCTCGCCTTGTCCACGCAGCTCTGGTCCTGATTCCAGTCGCCGTGGGGGGGGGGTGAAAAACATTCTAGTGGCTCCGGGTGGGGGGGGTGAAAAACATTCTAGTGGCTCAGGGTAGGGGTGAAAAACATAGACAAAAACTTTAGTTGTGGTTAGTATCACAAAAGCCATTATGCTCTGTGAGGCTTAAAATAGCATATTCAGTATGAGATATGCATTTTAAAAGAAACTCTGAATTAATTAGGTGTGCCCAAACAATATCATGTATTTCTTTTATTTTTACTGCTAATACAAGGCTTTATTTGAAAAAAAAAAATACAACATTCTGTAAGTCCTTGAGGTGGGGTGGGCGTGGTTTGAGCGTCGGCTGCAGGGAGAGAGAGTGTGAGAGGAGCGGCTCTCGAATCACAACAACCGACAGGTGGAGGTAATCAGCGCCGACAATTGCTAATTGTTTAATTGCGCTGATTGCCTCTGATTGATTCCAACAGTGAGCCTGGCTTGTTGGAAGAGGGACCAGAAGCCAGAGTGAGGAGGACTGGCACCAAAATCTTTGAACGGCGTTACCATGATAAAACCCTAACTTAAAAAAGGAGCACAAAAGTGCTGCAGACCCAAGCAGCTGTTTCCTGTGTGGGTGTTTTAAGCCAGGAGGGGTGGCACTCAATTGTCCTATTTCAAATAAAGTTATTTTTGGTTACCAAATGCCAAGATGTTATATTCCTTAAATACAAAATGTATACAATTACACACAGAGAATGCGACATAATTTTGTGATAACGTTGTGTCATGATAAAAAATTATTATATATATATTTTAAACTAAATCACTTCGGTCCCTCTAGCAACACATTTTAAATAAAACCAAACTACCTGCTTCACTCTTGTACTTAACTCGTATCATTCCTAGTGATAACGTTCCAAGCGAAGCAGTTGTAACTTGCCGATGTTCACGCCGCACAAACACCGTTAATCCAAACTGATTGCTGTGTGTCATGGTCGTTCCTTGTTTGTCCTTAAGTGGGGACTAATTTGTGAAGTGCTTTGTGTGATGAGACAAAGTGTAAAAAATGATAAATGCATTTATTATTATTATTAATAATAATAATAATAATATTCATAATTAATTAATAATAATAAATCAAAGTGTCATTGACGCATCATTTATTCTCAGACCTAAGAAAAACAAAAGAAAAATATGAATCATCTGAGGTTTCTTCTCTCTTTTATTCACTAGTTGGTTCACAATCGCCAGTTGAAGAGATTTACACGATTAATGAGAAACACAAGACACACGAGGTTACATGTTTTTCCAAAACATTCGTCCGAAAAAAACAAAAAAATTAGGCAGCTCATCTGAGGATTTCTACCAGCACCATTCCGGTCCCTACCTCATAGGAATAGACTGATAAAAACTACAACTCCCTCCTACGCAAGGCAACATGATGAATGTTTCTAACTTTACTCAATGTTTTTTTTTTTTTAGTTGCTCCAATTTAATCCAGTTGTCCACAGCAGATGTTTATCAAATACACAAAACATCATACGAAATAAAAATCATACGCAACAACTGGTTAAGGTTAGTGTGGTTGAGCTTCTGAATTAGAATCTTCTGAATCTACCACCTATGGACTGTTAAAATAAAAATGAGTGAAGTTTTAATGATGGTTTTTGAAGGTTTTTTTTTATTCAAAACCTTACAGTTGTTTATCAACAGCAGTTTTTATAACAAAGGACCATCTGAATGGGATGCCTTCATGTTGAAAATCCAACAATGCATCACTTCAAGTAAGTTCCTCCTCTCGTTGACCCATAACCACAACTCCAACCACAAATCTTGTGGAATTTTTTTTATCTTCGGCAGCATACTCTTCTCGAGTATTAGATTCACTCATAGTTGTTTTCTTTTCAAAAGAAAACAAGAGCCTAGTGTTTTTCCTTAGGTTCATCCATAGTTTGCACTTTGACTGGAAAGCGTTCCATTCAGTAATAACATCACATCAGTACCTTCGGTAGGTGAGATCAGTCAGTTGATTATATATAAACAATTTCCAGTCATTTCTGTTCGCGCTCTCTCTCTCTCTCTCTCTCCCTTCCTCTCTCTCTCTCTCTCTCTTTCTCTCTCTCTGTCCCTCTCCCTTCCTCTCTCTCTCTGTCCCTCTCCCTTCCTCTCTCTCTCTGTCCCTCTCTCTCTCTCTCTCTCTCTCTCTCTCTCTGTCCCTCTCTTTCTCTCTCTCTCTCTCTGTCCCTCTCCCTTCCTCTGTCTGTCTGTCTGTCTGTCTGTCTGTCTGTCTGTCTGTCTGTCTGTCTGTCTGTCTGTCTGTCTGTCTGTCTGTCTGTCTGTCTGTCTGTCTGTCTGTCTGTCTGTCTGTCTG
>JAVQJS010117668.1:0-13006 GCA_036024795.1 Galaxias rostratus | reverse complement strand
GTGTGTGTGTGTGTGTGTGTGTGTGTGTGTGTGTGTGTGTGTGTGTGTGTGTGTGTGTGTGTGTGTGTGTGTGTGTGTGTGTGTGTGTGTGTGTGTGTGTGTGTGTGTGTGTGATTGATTGATTTCTGGCTACTTGGGAGTACGTAACTGCATGAAGAGTTTGGATTTCTGTTATATTTTTTTGGTTCAAGTGGACTGATTAGTCAAGAACATTTTAGCCACATTCAACAGATAGAAATGGCCTTCATACTGTCAGTCATAAAAAAAAACAGTTATCAGAATGTTTTATAGTCAGTTCTGGAAAAGGTAGGTGACTCTGGGGTAAGACTGGACTGATACTGTATAGGGAATCTAAATTCACTTCATTCTGGAAGTCTCAAATAAAATGGAGTGAAGGAGTTTCTTCTTTCAGATTTTTTTAAAATTTCTCCTGATTGTAAGTGTCCAAAAACAAATGTTTCAGTTTGACCGCTAGCCTACTGCTTTCGCAAGTCTGGCTTTATCCCACTTCATTTTTAAACAGTGTAAAAATCATCTGCTATCAGTATAGCAAGGTATTACACCAAGTATTCAATTATAATAGCTCCAACAAAGTGCAGCGCTTTAAATGGTTAAACCTGGCTTGGTAAATCAACATATCAACACAATGTTAAACATTCCTACAAGTTGCCTTTCACGGAGTGATTTGCAAGCTTCAACCAATCTCAGCCACCATGGCCACACAGTATGGCATTTCTTATTGAACACACAGGGCCTTTCTCATTCCAAATATAATTTTGCATTATTTTTGCGTGACCTCAATCATGAAGCACCAGTGGTCTCCTAACGTGCCGTCTAAAATGAATGACGTTCTTTGTCTGAGGTCATGAGGGTGCAATCGAGTCGCTGACTAACCGTTCGTATGCCATGCTAATAAGCACAGGGCCAAGACTAACGTGATGGGGTTTGCTCTTAGGCTGTTGCCCAGGGTCTAAGTAATAGCTTGTCTGTACCTAATCTGTCATCTGACCGTCGTCTCATTACGCAATACCAGCCTGTCAATACCAGGGACAACAGTTAACATAGATTAGAGGTTGTCCAGGAGAAGTCTCAATAACTTCGAAGTTTGTTAGGGGGCTAACTCCTGACAGATGAGCCAGCTAACACATGGAGCTTTTCCGCGTGATTTTCCCCAGGAATGAAGACCTCAAGGAGATGCTTGAGAACAACAAGGAGTCCCTCAAACTGGAGGCCATGAAGAGGATTGTTGGGGTGAGTTGACTTTGCAGTTCCGTATAGCTGTGAAGGGTGCATAAGTCTTTCTGTGGGTTTTTCCATGGCCTCCAGAGTCAGAAACTCCGTATAGTTGTGTTGAGTATCTACATAGCACATTTTCAAAGGAGGAATGTATAATTCTCTAGGAAAACATTGTGATGAGTGAGTGTTGTTGAACTGGCTCTATTTCCACAGCTTATCTCTAAAGGGAAGAATGCGTCGGAGCTGTTCCCGGCTGTGGTAAAGAACGTGGCGTCTAAGAACATAGAGGTACTATAGAACACCAGGAAACACACACACACTACTGTTGACGGAGCACATACACCACAGCCTCAGGCATCGATTCCAAACTAACGCCCAGCGAGTCGTCCTTGGGCGCCTCCCTCCTCCACTGGCTGGGCCTGTCCTCGTATCACCACGCGTAACACACAAGCCCAAGCGAGTTCCCTTTGGCCTACTCCCTGGGAGTATCGATCAGAGTTGTGAGCAGGCAGCGCGAGGGGCAGCCGACGGGGCCCTGTGGCTGTACGCTGAGCACTGGTAGTGGCGGGCAGAGGGAGCAGGTGGGTGGCGCCGCCGGGTAATTGGCAGAGGAGGGCCGGTAGTCACGTCCACCCCCCTCCTCGGGCCCTTCTCCTCACACACACCAGCTGCTTTCTCTCCTCGGCCCTCTCCTCCTCCTTTCCTCACTCGTTCACTTTCTTTTTTTACCTCCGTTTTGTTGAATATGTTTTGTCTTTCTTTCTCACTCTCTCTCTCTCACACACACACATACACACACACACCCTCTTTTTCCCTCCTCCTTTTTTCTAAGTGTCCTCTTCCCTGCCGCTCTGTGCAAGCTGCCATCGATTGTTCCTGGCTAATCACACAGCGTCACAGGAGCACACAGTGGACGGACAGGCGTGCTGTGATTTCATATCAGGATGCTTTGTTTCGCTGCCTCTCCGGCTGCAGCCCGGGACCAGGCAGACAGAGGCTTGCGTGCACCAGCACCTCGCCCAGCGTGCAGAGCGCGTGCACAACGGTCGGCTTGCTTCCGGAGGCAAACCCGTGTCCGTGCTTGGAAGGCTGTGTGCTGGCGTAATTGGGCCACGTTAGCTGGCAGGTCGGAGGAGTCCAGCAATCCTTCCCACCGGCTGTGCTGCGGAGGCTGGGATCAATAGGGCTGGGCGTGCAGCTCTCAGCCCTGAGGCCCGGCGGCCACTGTCCCCTTTATAGAGACTAATGCCTTTAATTCCCCCGTAACGAGCGCAATGATGATGGAGAGCTGGGGTTCCCCGTCGCAGGTCAACACACCTTGTTATCTTGTGGGGTTAGGAAGCAGCCTGTTGGCTGCTGCTCTGGCTAGTCGCGAAGCCTGAAATGACACCTTTCGTTCTGTTTTTTCACGGTTTTGTTAAACCACGAAATCCCCATAACTATTCATTTAAAAAAAGAAACGGCTCTCCACTGTTGGCTGGCCGCATGCTTTTCTCCTACTAATGAAGTGGCCCGGGGGACGGAGCAACCTTTGACCTGCCAATGCGTCCGAGGCTGGATAAATATTAGCTCAGGCTTTACGGAGGAGAAGGAAGGGGAGCGGTGGGAGAGTGAGCGTGAACGGAGGAGGGAGCAGTCCTCTGACTGGTTCTGAAGTCAGGCCTCTCAGTAGGTCTCCCTCTCCCTCTCCCACTCGCTTTGCCTGAAACAACAGGGATTTATGTGAGCGTGAACGGAGGAGGGAGCAGTCCTCTGACTGGTTCTGAAGTCAGGCCTCTCAGTAGGTCTCCGTCTCCCACTCGCTTTGCCTGAAACAACAGGGATTTATGCTGACGACAGGGGCCGCTGTTCATTCTCCTCTTAAGGATAACAAACTCGAGATGAATGAAAATAGGGGCGCTAATGGAAGTGTGTTGCGTCTCTTATCCCCTGATAAACATCTAAATAATCAATGTGCCCCAAAAGTGTTTGATTGTAGTGAATTATGGTAACCCACACATATTAGACAATGTGGAACCGTCCCTGGGCCGATTTTTCTCATTGTTATTGAAAATAATTCTTGTGAGAAACGTGCACATTGTCCCAGATTATAAAATTGTGTCTGTGTGTGTTGTAGCTGAAGAAGCTGGTGTATGTCTACCTGGTGCGCTATGCAGAGGAACAGCAGGACTTGGCTCTCCTCTCCATTAGCACCTTCCAAAGAGCCCTGAAGGTAAGACACCGTGCCCCGCCCAGCCCCTGTCATAGAGGAGCGTCAAACAAACACTCTGACTGGGGTCCTTGTTTTAAATGTGTCCATGTGGATCACTTCTTAGATCCATGTACCCGGAAAATGAAGGTGTGTGTGTGTGCGTGTGCATGTGAACGTGCGCACATGCGTGTGAGCGTGTGAGCGTGTTTATCCTTAGCTATGTACTGTAAGGCTATTGAGCCATTGAAGAAGAGCTGTCTGGAGGCTGTGAGGCCAGAACAACATTGATGTGTTTCAGAGAGAGAGCCCACCCCTGTCACCCTGAAGGCTTTCAAGGCCCGGCAGCACGGAGAAACCCATTTCAACCCCTGCTGGCTCCAAAGCATGCTTCACTTCCTCTGTGTGGCTGGCTGTGTGTGTGTGTGAATGTGTGAGTGTGTGTGTGTGCACCACTGTATTGTGCAGCATCTCTCTTCACTCCCAACACAGCAGAGGTCTGGTTCTCTTTGGTTTTCCCGTCTCTCCGTTAATTCATCCGGAGCTATGAGCTCCTCTCCCGTGATGTTTGTCACTGAGCATTGCGGTCACGCTCCAAACAGAGATGTCCTTCGGGCGCCCCACTCCACCTGGGCAGAGGAAGACATTCCGTTCTTCACATTCCCATTGCTCCCAAACAGTATGACACTTTGTTGTAGATAGTCACGCCCCCCCCCCCCTCTCTATGTGGCAGGACCCCAACCAGCTGATCCGGGCCAGCGCCCTGAGGGTCCTGTCCAGCATCCGCGTCACCATCATCGTGCCCATCATGATGCTGGCCATCAAGGAGGCAGCGGCCGACATGTCGCCCTACGTTCGAAAGACATCGGCCCACGCCATCCAGAAACTCTACAGGTAGGCTCTCCAGGGCACAGCACCATGACAACGTGGGAGTGACCAAGTGCAGAGGGCTAGAGAGGAGCCTGTTGTCGTGGCTGTTAGCAGAACATGCTTCAGCTGTTGTTTGGGTTATGAATAATAGTCTTAGAACCAGGAAGAGAATGTATAATAATAGAACCAGGAAGAGAATTATTAATATTTTCTGAGCCAAGACGAGGTTCACATAGTTTGTAACCAAGCTTCATATGAAAGAGTTCACTGGTTTTGAAAGGTACTGGGCGAGGTGTAATGGTTGTCAACAGCATCTCCTCCCTCTCCCCTCAGTTTGGACCCGGAGCAGAAAGAGCACCTGATCGAAGTCATCGAGAAACTGCTGAAAGACAAGAGCACGGTAGGTCACCACCAGCAGACTCCCCCGCCGTCGCCGGACTGCATGCGTGGCACACGTGCGAGGTGTGCGTGTGACCGAGCGACGGATCACACCACCAGAGGGCGCCCTCGGCCCACCCTGGTCCCTGCCTCACCCCTCCGGCCCGCGGCTCGTTCGGCGATGCCACGGTTTGTTAGCGCCCACTTAAACCCCACACATCTTCAGATGCTTCTCGTTAAGGGTCCATTTGGAAGGCCTTCTCCCTCTGACGCCGCTGTCAACCTCATTTTCTCAAAGGCCAACTTCTCCCCTCTTTTTGTTTTTTTCCCCCCTTCCCTCTAATGACTTTGAGTCCCAAACTCTGTGTTTAAGCCATGGTCACAGAGGCAACGGAGGTTTCCCTATTAGAATAGTCAATACAAACTAGATCCATCTAAGAGAAGGTCACAGTAAATACTTGTCCAAATGCCCTTAAATACCAATCTGGTGGTGAGGATGTCTACTGAATGCATCGTGCGCTCCGCTCAGACACCAACGGGAGGATGCTAAATTAAAGTGATTACGTATTCATTGCGTATACCCCCACATTACACAAACAAAACGGGCTTGGTTCAAGCGAGGAGGAGGAGGAGGACGAGGTAGGGAGGAGGAGGAGGAGGGGATGGAAAGCCCAGGACCAGATGCATAGCATATTTAGCCCCCGTGGCTAACGAAGACAGATGACCTCTCAGTATAGTAGCTCACACGCTGAGGGGCTGGTGGTGGTGGTGGTGGGGGAGGGGGGCACAGAGGCGGAGAGAGAGAGGGCATTCTCATCAGCACGCTTCGAAATGAAGAGGACTCATAACACCGCCAATGGCAAATGGCTTTTTTTGTCT
The DNA here is from genome assembly GCA_036024795.1 of Galaxias rostratus. Classification (NCBI taxonomy): domain Eukaryota; kingdom Metazoa; phylum Chordata; class Actinopteri; order Galaxiiformes; family Galaxiidae; genus Galaxias; species Galaxias rostratus. Next base: position 7,455 of record JAVQJS010117668.1, on the reverse strand, counting down.
GTCTTTTTTCAGTTGGTACAATTGGAATTAAGGTCCACGGTCTGGACTCTGGTCCTACCCGAACACGTTGACGTGATCAAACTAAAAGCTCACGGATGGTCTTCAGATGGACAGCATACCTTACCCTCGATGTATATCAGCTTTGATCATAAGGTGGGGGCTGTTTTTCAGCTCACTGTCCTGGCAGAGGGGAGTCTCCTCTTTAAAAGGAGAGCCACTGCGCCACGTGAGGCTGTACTGCAGCGTGTGTCACAGGGGGATACTGCATAGGGAGAGACCGTCGGACCTCTGCCCAGGCTGCGCTGCTGGAGTCCATACCTGCTGTGCGCTCAAACAGCCGTGCCTCACAGACCAAGGTTGAGGGAATGCGCTCCACAGCAGGGCTGACACCTGGCTCTCTTACGTCATTCAGATGAGAAGGAGGAGAGAAAGGCATGGCGTTGTTGTGGAGCTTTCGTTTTGTTTTGAAACCATGCTGAACCGTGCAGGCTTGCCTTCCACAGGGCCCCCTCCCCCTCCTCCTCCTCCTCTCTCTGGTTAAATGGCTGTGACACGCCGAGGCCTGCTTGAAGGGAGAGGACGCCGCAGTGACGCCCCTGATGAGACTACACAGGAGTTTGTGCAGCTGTTTTACTGTGATGGATCTATTATCCAGCCATTACAAGATAAATGATCGATCCTTCCTCCCCTGTCCCTCCCCCTCTCCTGCGCCGCCCTCCCACGAAATTGAAATGAGAACAGGGAGGAGGAAAAGGGGGATGGCGAGGGAGGGAGCTGGTATGATTAGGGGGCTAGGTGAGATGCCCATTAATTTAAGAGAAAAGAGAGCGAGAGGAGAAGGCAGCGGAAGGAGAGGAGGGAGGGAGGAAGAGGAGGGCGGCGGCGGCGGCGGGACCATCAATCAGGGCGCCGCGGTCTCTGGCGTGATGACCTAGCACTCTCCGCCTCCCCGCCACCCCTAATTAGAATTCATGACAAAATAGATGCAAGGAAACGGTTTGGGCTCCCTTCATAATTTTATAGGGAATTTATTGTTATTAGAGGAACCATTTGCTTAGTGTGATTTTTCCATTACCGGCTTGTCAAACCGTGTAGATAATATGTTGGAGGGGCGACGGGGAGGAGTGGGGCGGGGCGGCGGCTGTGAACCCCATAGATTGGGGTGTCAGTTTTGTTGATGGCGCATGTAGTTTACCTTGGAGCGTCGTCTAATGGGGGAAGTTGGGAGAGAATGCACAAAGAGAGGCGCCAGGGTCCCCCTGCTCCTGCTGCTGCCCTCACTTATAGACTCAGGCAGACAGGCAGACAGACAGGCGGAAGACACAGGGGGGACAATGTCCTGAACCAGGAACATCTGCCTGCTTAGTTACCATCTTGAAGTGAGTGGGCCACTTCCTCATGTATGTTCCACAGATACTCACATGCACACAATGGCTTCTGAGAAGTTTGAAGTTTTCATGTGAGGCCACTCCCGAGTTGACTATAGTGTTTGGAGGAGAAAGCTATGCTAATTCACCCAGCAGCTGTATTGTTGTGCACCACACTGTGCATAACAATTAAAAAACACTCTTGACTAAATAAGCTTGCTTTGCAATTATAAACCGCGAGCGGCAAGTTAAATCCAAGTTATATTGAGATTTTCATTACCCTTGGGTTTCTTAATTGCTTATTTTAACTGAGCTCTTAAACGCTATTAAGGTTTCTGCTCGAGTTTCCCTATTTGGACGTGATGCATCCCCGAGGCTTTGTCTTTTAAACTCTGAAAATTGGAACTCAAAATTGTATACATTTATGTTCCTTGCTTGTTGAGGCAGAGGAGGCCATCTTCAATTCATGCATCATATCATCAGGTTTTTCAACATTAGCTTCATCATTTAAATATATAAAATGTTTACAATCGGTCAAATTAAATATATTTATATATATATGTATGTTGTAATGTTTCGTTTCTAGATGTCTGGAAGTACTGCTCATTACAGATGATCAACACTTAGTTCTTTCTTAGACGATGATCTCTTGCGTCAATTGACCTATGTGTGCGCTCTTCTACCTGCCTGCTCACATCCAGAACACAACTTTACCGTCTGTCTCTTTCTCTCTCTCACATACACACACACACACACACACACACACACAACGTTTGTCAAACAGACCCATCCGTACCCCTGTCCAATCAATGCAGGCTCACGTCGAGGACTGATGGGCAAGCGTGCAGGGTTTCCATGGGGGGCCACCAGGGGCCAGTCTGTTTTAATGGGAGAGACCAGATTCTGCTCCCTCGCTCCCCTGCCTACGAAAATGCTGTTTGCATATTAATAAAGCACCATGCCAGTCAGTCAGTCAGTCAGTGAGCGAGAGAGCCGGGTGGCAGGCGGTCGACACCATTCGAATGGATTTCTCCCCCTCCCAATAAAAGGTGGTTGATTGTTAGCACACCTAGTCAGGCCACACTACCCTCCGCTCCCAATACCGACCCTCGTGAATGTAAGATGAAATTAGTTTTGGAGCCGTGAAGAAAAACGTTAGAAACTACCTGACGAAATGGTGTCAGGTGTTAGTGCAGGACACTTTTCACTTGTCTGCAAATTAAATTAGATTAGCAAGAGCTTTGAGTGTTTAAGTGTGATTTTTCCTTCCAATTATTGCTGAAGCATATGGTGACAGATACTTGTTTACTGTAATTAAACAGCAATTATTGTTTTTGCTTGTCTGTAATGAAGTACTATACTTTTGCAGTGAAGTTTTTAAAATTTTGTAGGGCATATGTCGTCTGTGTGTTCACTTTTTTTAGGAGAAAATTACCTATTTTTTATTGTATATTAATTATGAATGTGGCTTCAGCTAACGGTCTGTTCCTGCAGTCAAGAGAACACAGGTGTAATTGCCTTTCTTGGTTTCTACCTGAGGGCCATAGCTAACCTTCCATGTCTGTGTGGCTCCCTCCATCCTTCCAGCTGGTGGCGGGCAGCGTGGTGATGGCCTTCGAGGAGGTGTGTCCCGAGCGCATCGACCTGATCCACAAGAACTACAGGAAGCTGTGCAACCTGCTGGTGGACGTGGAGGAGTGGGGTCAGGTGGTCATCATGTCCATGTTGACCCGCTACGCGCGCACCCAGTTCACCAGACCCTGGAAGGAGGTGGGAGCCCCCCCATCAACACACACACACACACACACCGACAAAACCCCTCGCTTAGAAATGTGTGCATTCAGGAAGAATAACAGTGTCCTTGGTAAAAAAGCATAACAAGTATTTCGATATTGAGCTTTGAATTTCAGACTTGACATCACTATACTATCACTCCCCTTATGGTGCCCATCAAGCTGCAAGGGTAGACTAAAAACATAATTTCAAACAGTGATTACCCTAGCTTAGCCAAATAGAACCCCCACTTCCATGGTCTAGAAATGGACTTGGAGTGGAGTGTTGTGAGCTTTGGGTAGAGGTTGATATGTGATGTATGATAATCCCATGTATAGTGTGTATTAAATCATTTACAATACAGGAACAAAAGTCTTCAGGGTCCCTGGGATGATAGCGTTCCAGTGATGAGTGTAACCCTGGTGTGTGTGTGTGCGGGTACGTGGGTCCTGTCCCCAGGGGGCCCAGTTTGATGAGAACAACGAAAAAGCATTCTACGACTCGGACTCAGAGGAGAAGAAGGAGAAGCCGGAGGACCAGGTGAAGCTGTACGTCATGGACCCCGACCACCGACTGCTGCTCAGGAACACCAAGCCCCTGCTGCAGAGCCGCAACACCGCTGTGAGCACCGTCATACACACACACACGCACGCACACAGACAATCACACCTGCGTGTACACACAAACACACAACTATATTACTAGTTCTAGGAGAATCTCTACCCATGTCTATCCAACACACCACAGGAAAACACTAGATGTGAAGTGTGATGGGATGTAATTTGTAACTGGCTACGGTGTGTGTGGGCGTGTGGGTGGGTGAGAGAGCGAGCCTTCTGTGAGGGAGTCAGACATCCTTGATGGAGGCGTCTGAGCCGGGGCTTCAGTACTCACCTCTCAGTGCTGTCTCAAGAACCAAGGCTATTGAACAACTAATGCTACACACAAACATACACACTCAAACACACAGACTGTCATAGTGTGTACATACAGAACAAATGTGTGCCTGCGCTACACTTCTTCATACAATATATGTCTTACGCACACCCACACTCACACACACGGACCATAACCCCATTCCCAGAACAAACACCGCCTCCATTAGCGGCGGCGGCCTGAGATTGAAAAAGCCGAGCGTAGCGAGCAGAACTTCATCACCCAGGAGACTCAAGGTCTGTGTCGCCGCGGCGCCCAGCATGCAGCCAGCCGCCACCCGCGGGAGAAAGAAATGCGCCCCGATGGAAGTGTTGATTAAAATGTGACACGCGGTGTCCCTATCAGAGGGGACACAGTGACACCCTCTGTCTTCATAATGGCTCCCAGGCAGGAAGCCTCTCCCTACGGCATGCCCGCTCCAGTCCGGCCCTGTGCACTGCCTGTCCACGTCACTTCAGGGTTTTCAACCGTCCATCTAGTAAGCGTGGCGTGGAGGCAGGACACAGGTCGGCTGGAGCTGGACAGAGGATGCGCGTTGTTCTGGGTAGTGCGTGCGTGCGTGCGTGCGTCAGTTGGCCGTGCTCCGGTGTGTGACCGTGGGTTGCCGTGTGTGTCCACAGGTGGTCATGTCTGTGGCCCAGCTCTACTGGCACCTGGCCCCCACCCACGAAGTGGCCGTGGTCACTAAGTCCCTGGTGCGCCTGCTCAGAAGCCACAGGTACCTCCCCGACACACACACACCACCCCCCAGTCATATCTCTGATTCACATCTATCGATCCTCCACAATAATGCTTTGAAGCTGTCTCTGAATCAGCCTTTAGATGTTGGTCCTGTACAATTACTCTTTGAAGTGTCTCTGAATCAGCCTTTCGATGTTTCTCCTGTACAGAAACACTTTTTACGTGTCTTTAATATTGATGTGTTCATGTGTCTTTCTCTGTCTGTGTCACAGGGAGGTGCAGTACATTGTGCTCCAGAACATAGCCACCATGTCCATCCAGAGAAAGGTGAGTGCCTGCCTGCCTGTCTGCCTCTTTGTCTGTCTGCTGTCTTTCTGCCTGCCTGTCTGTGGTCCACTCCAGACCCCGCTCTGCTCACAGCGCCTGTTCTCTCCCTATCAGGGTATGTTTGAACCCTTCATGAAGAGCTTCTACGTCAGGTCCACCGACGCTACCCACATTAAGACACTGAAGGTGACCCCTCCGCCCTGTAGCCACACGGCCCTTTCGTAGACTTTGACAAGACGTACACTAGGATAGACCTGTAAATGTGAGCTGCCTTTTGTTTTCAGCTGGAGATACTGACCAACCTGGCCAACGAAGCAAACATCTCGACCATCCTCAGAGAATTCCAGGTCAGGCTCTCGCTTCAGTGCCAAACGCAATGCCATACCCTAACGCCCCCAGCTGTTTTCCTGACCGTGTTGTCTCACCTATGTCCAGACTTATGTGAAGAGCCAGGACAAGGCCTTCGCGGCCGCCACCATTCAGGCTATCGGCCGGTGTGCCACCAACATCTCTGAGGTGACTGACACGTGCCTCAGCGGTCTGGTGCTGCTGCTGTCCAACAGAGACGGTACGGAGACATTCATCGCCTACCGGCGTTGTTTCATTCATTAAGGGAAGACTCTCATGCTGTGGGGTTGGGCCAACAAAGACAGTGGTGGGGGAGATGTGTTTGTATGAAGCCTCATATACGTAATGGAGGTGTTAGTCTAAAATAATGGGAATGTATTAGCATGTAGCCTTATTTAATGAAGATGTCTTGGTATATGTGTTAGCATATATATATGTGTGTTAACATGTAGCTTTATATACTGGGGATGACCCCCTGTGTTTTGTGGACAGAGACTGTGGTGGGGGAGAGTGTGGTGGTGATTAAGAAGCTGCTTCAGACCCAGCCCACCCAGCACAGTGACATCATCAAGCACATGGCCAAGCTGTTCGACAACATCACTGTATGTTACCCACACTTTTATCTCTGAACGCCCATTATTTTAGCAAGTCAGACAACATCCCTGGATGCTAACCCATTATTTTTTGCATTTTAGACAACATCACAGCACACTAGCTCTGCTTTTATTGTGAGGAATCTTTGAAGTTGTTGCTACTGTGCCAGGAAGCTTTAATTTTAGCTGACATGATTGAGATGACGCTCGGTTACGTAGCCTTGACTTCAACGTTTAAATCCAGGTTGCGTGGTTATAATTGTGGTTGCCAGGTGGCGATGGCGCGCGCCAGCATCCTGTGGCTGATCGGGGAGTACTGTGAGCGTGTGCCTAAGATCGCCCCGGACGTGCTCCGCAAGATGGCCAAGAGCTTCACCGGCGAGGAGGACATTGTCAAGCTGCAGGTGGTCAACCTGGCCGCCAAGCTCTACCTCACCAACTCCAAACAGGTGCTCGCCTCCTCCCCGCCTCTTACATCCTCCCTGTGTGCTAGGTGGCCCTCTGTGTGTAATGTGGTGCTGAAAAAGACACGCTGGCCAGTCCCTGCTGTGTGTCAGTGTCCACACCAAACTGACTGAAGGCCTGGGGTGTTTGTCCTGCTCTGAGGCAGCCTTCAGCTTTTACTCTGGGAGAGACGCTAATACGAGGGGTGAATATGGCCGCCATTCTGCTGGCGCTGTGCGTCCCCAACCCCTCCCGGTGGTAATGTGTCTATGGGGGAGACAGAGAGGCAAGAGGAATGGTCTAGATGAGGGGCGCCGCAGAGAAGCGGCCCTATTGTCACCCGCCGAGGGTAGTAATTCTAGACTTTACAGCTCCCTAAATAATACATGTTAGTGTGAGCGTTCCCCTCCTCATCTGGGGCCATAAAAGCAGGGTGGAGGGGGAGTTTGTCACTCGTCCCCTGTGCTTTTAGTGGAGCCCCAGGCCTGGGGGAGAGCCAAAGTGCTGGCTTAGGAGAGGTGCGCCGGCTTGATTAGAGCTAAATGCACTGGGCGATGGCAGACGAGGATGGTAAGAAATGGAGATTTATAGCTGCGCCGCTTATTTAGTCTGTGGGTCGGTGCTGTGTCTAGCTGAGGCTTGTATATCTTTGGTTTATATACCTTTATATCAACCCGATTCTCTGCGATTAGAAGGGTTTTATACACGCTGATTTCAGACTTTCATATCGATCGAACCTATTAGATGGAAGACACCCTGAGTAAAGAAAAGATTTATTCAAAGCCAAGATTGTTGTGTTTCTGAAAGCTAAGAAGCACCAGTCACCGAACCTGCTGTATTCAGTAAACTCTAAAATACAACATAATACAAATCCATCCATCCATCCATTGTCAGAACCGCTTATCCTGTGTAGGGTCGCAGGGGGGCTGGAGCCTATCCCAGCTAACTTAGGGCGAGAGGCGGGGTACACCCTGGACAGATCGCCA
>JAVQJS010117662.1:0-21732 GCA_036024795.1 Galaxias rostratus | reverse complement strand
GTGGTAGTTTTCAGAACATCGCACTGAACTTTTCCGACAAGCTAAACTGTTTATTCCACTTGAAACTTATAACATTCTATAAAAATGTCATTGTAAATATATGTATTATGTATACTAATTTTGCATCCAGTATTGATAATAATAATAATGCATTTTGTTGAAGTACCCAAGGAGGATGCAGAAATCATTTCTCCTGGGGAGAGCTTCGTATTCTTCCAGTCTCGCCATGCCCATTGTCTCCTGTTCGAGACGTTTTGATTGGATAAAAGGTGCATCTTTTGAACGTGTGGGACTTTGGTCACCAGTCATTTTCCTCAACTATAAGATTAGCTCCATGAGGTCCTGCGACTGTGGCCGAGCAAGACGTCTCCAGAAAAGAGCTTAACCTTATCAGATCCAGCCTAAGAATGCACCCACCAAGGCCTTTGGGTTCTTCATATCTAAGCCCCACGGCCCCTGCTTTCAACCTCTCTCACAGACAATTCTGAAAGTACTTCCTCAAAAGGTTACCATGCTGTATTTTCCCCCCGGTAACAGGGCCTCCTATTGATTTGACCTTATTTGGTCAACAGATCAGCAACGCCTGTCCTTTCTCTTTTCAGCTTGATAACGCTTCCTGTCAGTTGATATTTTAGGAATATGCACTCTTTCACACACACTGTTTCTAGCTTGACAACATTTTCTGCGTGCCAACAGACATTGTCCTTCTATCAGAGATTTACATGTTATAATTGTCTTTTTTTGTTGTTGCACAACAAGTGTATTGATCAACGTGCATTGGGAGAAATGTATTTAACGAAAGCCAATTCGAAAAAGTAGTTAAAACTACTTAGAAATGTAACAAAATGTATGTGATACATTGTAACATGTGTAACAAAAATATAATGCATGCACGAAAAATGCCACTCAATTCAATTTATTGGCCATACTTGTTCACACGTCATTGACAATCCCAAACAATTTAATGCCTCACTTTTCATGGGAATATGTTAAGGGATATCAGCTTGATTTTAGATATAACACCCACCGGTCAAACGTTTGGCTTCCAGAAACTATAGTCCAGGAGGGGCTACTGGACCAAGCATGATTACTCAGTTAGCCAGGTAAGGTGTGCAGCAGAATTTCTAAACAATTTTTGGTACATAGTTGATGTATGATGATCAATCAAATCAAATCAAAGATCAATAATAATGACTTAATTGCACCTACTATGTTAAAATTTTGTTTTACTCATTCAGAATCAAAACGATCCCATCTAGACTTTTCACAACACACAATAATTTGTTGGAAGTTTCAGTATCTACAGAAAAAAAGATCAACCAGTTACTGCCATTTTAATACGTGAACTATCAGCAAGCTACAATAAAATTCAATTTAAAACTACTAATTACATGCAATTATATGTATATATGTAATTTCCTACGCCCCGACACTTGTTTTGGAAAGGTTCTCATCTAACAAATGTGTAGTTTAGAAGAACCAGTCCTTAAATCTTTATATCGATTGTGCCTCCTCTGAGTTTAGTAAATCGTTTTGGGCCTGATATTGCTCTTGGATCCTTTTCCTTTCTTCCTTCTCAAGCTGTCTGTTGTTGTTATCCAACTGCTGTTTCTGCCGCCTTTGTTCCTCTTCCATCTCCTTCTCTGTTTCCATTCTCGTCTTTTCTTTTAGGAGTTGAGCAAATTCACCTTGAATTCGTCGGTTCTCGGCCTCCGCTGCTTCTGCCCTCGCTTGTTGACCGTGATCAACTTGCCTGGGAGGTGGCTGCCCCATTCTATTTCCTCTCTTCTTTGGGTATGATATTTACTGTAACCGTGTCACACACATAACATACAATGAAATTTCATAGGCCTATATAAAACTGAAAGGCTTATAAACCTCACTGATTACGTCAATGAAGAGCTGCATCACCAACAGTGTAAGTTCAACATTTATAAGCCTATTGCCATAGAGATAAAATGTATTGCTTTATAATCAAACGTACATGCAACACGTGCATTCTATTGTCGTTTGTGAGAACTTGTTGACAAAGCAATCGAAGCAAACGTAAAAGCAGCTAATAAACCAGCTTCCGAATCAGTTTGTTTTGACTGTTCATAGTTCATAGGCCATTGTCTGCCAGGCCGTGCCAAGCCGTATTTTATTAACTTCGTAACGAACATTTACGAACAGATGAATGGGCACACTATAGCTAAGATTGGTCTCTTAATAATAATATTGCCCAATAATATTATACCATTAGGCCTATTAACTGTGCAGTAAAACCAAAACTGACAGGAAATCTAGAATTGGACCTGAAACTATGGAGTATGGACAGTGACACATCGATAAATACATTTTCAATGAAATACCTACATTTATTCAAATCTATGAATATATAAATGCATACATATATATACATACATACATTATATACATACATTATATATATATATATGCATTTCATACATAAATGCATCCAAGATGTATTTAATATTGTATTGTACATTTTGTTTAATGAAGCATTGACACTTAAAGAAGGATTCCATAATCCAACATGTAAATTATTGGCCCGTTCTGATTGGACTGCAGACTGCCAGTCACTGTAGACTAGCAAATCAAATTCAGCATTCTTGATTTTCTATGAGAGTTACATAATCTTCCCTTTAGACTAAGCTTTTGCGTTCTTCTCTGAATGGTTTGACGCAACAAAAAAACGAGCCACACCGGTTGGGTTAAGACAACTCAGAATGTAGCTTTCTAAATAATTGAAGGAGATTGATCACATGACTCTTATATGTATGCTCACTCCATATGTACGTTCAATGCGCATCATCACATCACAATCCTATGCACATATTCATCAACACTCCAGCACTTTATATATTTGGAATATTTTGCACTCCAATTCCCACTCTCCATATCCCCCATCTGTACATGTGATGTATATCTTAGTTACTTTTGTATTATTTATATTCTGGTATGTTTTTTTTTGGCTCTGTTCTACGTAGTTGTTGCCTGCCCTGTCATAAGAATTTCTTTGCTCAGAATGATCCTGTATTATACTGTGCATTTGACAAATAAAACACTTTGAACTTTGAACTTTGAACATACATTTCAAAACATCTTACCACAAGAAAACACAAAAGACCACTGTCAAAAAACGCCAAACCAAGTTGGCCAATCATAAATTAAAAAAAACGGTGCTTCAGGGATTACCACGGCAAACGTCAGGCTTGGAGTTTGGCTACATTTAATCAAATGACACCTTAAGATGTAACAAAGGAAAAACCTCCGGCTATGATTGTTTTTTGTGTCCACACGTAAACACTTAAAACTAAGTTTAAAAACTTAAAAACACCCCAGCCATACCTTTCAAAAACGTCAGTGTTCAATGATGAAAACATAATTTGTGTCTGGACAAAATGCCAAAACAGATAATAAAACAACAGTTTTCAAAAAGAACCAGCTATGTGTGGATGGGGTCTAAGCATCACTGTGAGCATGTCACCAAAATTGCAAGCATCCTAAACTCTACCACATATTCAATTACACTTTACTCCGTTTACTGACTCGGGTTGAACTTACATCTTTGCTTTGTCTCGCTTGGTCTCGGTTTAAAATGGGAAACTCATTAACCTCACAAAATCATCATAAGCCAAATTTTTCGAACGCTCCAGGCTCAGCAAGTCTCTCGTTAACGTATAGGTCTGCTCCCACAACACAACTGGACAATTTCGGCAAATTCCTCTTCCCTCTTCCCCTCAAATGAATAAAGCTGTATAACACAAGTTGGGTAGAACTTGAAATCAGTCCAATTTGACCAGTCTACACTGAATACATTTAGGACTAAACATTTTCATAAAAATAAATACTTCGTATTCAATTTAAATTTGTTAAATAGGTCTAAAGTCAATGTATTTGTAGACGAATGTTGTTTGGAAGAAAATAGGCTGCTTGCAAATCCACGTTGAAAGTGGTGATCCATCCCCGTCCAAGACGATTTTGTCCTGAGCCGGCTACTACCACCAACGGCATATCTTTGACTAGTCCTTTGTATTCTGCCTCAACATGTGCTACCTCTAAAATGTCTACCTGTTGTCTAGTATGTTTTCAACCTTGTTGGACAGGTACTCAGTTTTTGGACCTTCCCGTTTCCCCATGTCTTAATTTACTTCGATTTTGACATTATTGTCACACCACCGCCTGTATCTATCTCATAGTTCACTTTACATTCGTCTACCTTAAGGAACTGTCTTAGCGAGGGTACTGTAGAAGTGGTGTAAATAGTAAATAACTTCCTCATCCTGTATGAAATTTTTAGTCCCCTTTGTGCAACATTGGCTGCAGTCTAGTTATATTCACTGTTGGTATTCTTATCTAAGAGGCCCACAGAAGTGCATTTTAGTGAGATGGCCTACTTTGTGAATTGAGATATACATGCTACATTCAGATATAAACAATCACATTTGGCCCATCAGACATACAGTAACCTAGAATAATGTGCAGGCAGCATTGATGAAAAAGAAAAACACCTGTTGACCACTTTCTTCAACGTCTTCAAAGATGTGTCTATCAAGTTCATCCTGATTTAAATAAAAGAAAAGTTGGAGAGAAAATGGTTTTCACTTTCATGCCCCAGTTGTAGTAAATTTAGTAACTTTATTTGAACTGAACTAAATTTGTGAAGTGTTTTTGTTGAATAGACCATTAAATAGAGGACAGTTGAATATAGAAGTCCCCTAACTGGGCATGACATTTCTGTTATCGAACCAATTTTCTTTAAAAAAAAAAGGTCATTTTATTTCAGATACGTTTGAAGGTTACTTGCAAACTGTCCAATATTGGATTTGTAATTGATTACATTTCCCTCATAATCAGTTGAGTAATGAATGGACATTTTGGAACAAGGCACACTTATTTATACATTCTATTCAAGTGTTTCTTAACTTTAAAATGCACACAAAGAAAATACAATGTCATTGGCATATATTTTATTAACAAAAAAGAACGAGGAAAAAAGAGGAGAGATATCCATCATCCAAAAGAAAGTGTTATGTGACTGCAGGCTTTATCTACACATAGCTGTTGACCATTTCCAAACCCAGGTCGTATCATACCCATGCATCTGAGACACACAGCTTGGTTATGATACAACCCCGGGTCTGGGGATGACTTTCCCTGGTCTGTTGTCAAATCCGTACATCAGACTCGGACGCAGGTTAAACAAGCATCTCCACAGGCACCTGTTATCCTAGGGTGTTACTGCTCATACTAAATACACAGTACATGTTCCAAGTAAAATCATAAATGAAGTATCTCATAAAGTTGAAAACATTGCTGGAGAATCCGGGAGTTTGCTTACAAACTACAATCTTAATAAAAAAAAGCAAAACAAAACCAAGATGTACATTCAAACCAAATGTTTTTGAAAGAATGTTAATATAACTATCAATTGTAACTAAGAAAGGGTAACTCGATAATATTCATAACTAATTGTACATTTTCATTCCACACCATTTCGAAAGATACAAAAATACATAATAGTGTATGGCTAGTTTCAAGTCTAACCACATAAAGAGAAAATACAAATATTTAAATTAATCCTTGTATTAAAGCAAATAAATGAAAATCATACCTGCATTTCATTTTGGTAGGAAACTAATTTTCAGGAAGATGTGCTCAATAGAGACCATGTTCAACCCAGAAACCCTCTTACAGACTCATGTGAAAGGAGTTATGAAGTTGGAAGGAGAATAAGGAAGCTGATATTCTAAAGAGAAGAGAAGGGACTACATGGGGGTGTTCTTAAAATTAGATGGGAAGGGTGGGGGTTGATGAAGAGGAGGATGAGAATTAACTCTTAACCTTCATTTTATCCTTCCTTAGATTAGCCAACCCATTCGCCAATCTGAGTTTATACTAATTGGATGATCATGTAATTTTCTTCTAATCCTAGGTTATATCCCTTTGGTCAGGTTGGATTTAAAGGATTGTCCAGGTACTCCTCAGGTAAATCTTATCTATGGATTAAGACTGATCCATGTGCTTGTGGTACTTCAAGACTTTAGATTTGTCTAACTTTGGTGTTGCCAATGAAGCTGTTGTACAACGTAGGCAGGACAGGTTAATGAAATTGAAAGCTTTGAAGGTTACTTAGGAGGGAAAAGAAATATGTGAGCTGTGGGATTCAAAGGAACTGTGAAATATAAAAAAATGAGAGCTCATAGTTTATCAAAGTATTTTATGCTTTTTTCCAAAGTGACTTGCAATGAAATTACAGGGACAGTCCCCCTGGAGCAATTTAGGGTTGAGTGCTTTGCTTAAGGGCACATTATTGGTGATGGTGGTTCCAGTAGGGAATTATTCCCTTAACCTACTGGTTGCCAAGGAGTAGTCTGACCCACCATAGGCCATCGCTTTTCACTGTAAATGAATGGGGACCATGTATTGGCCCGTAACCTGGATTAATTGCTTGGAATGCAGCAACCAATTCTTGCGCAGTAATACAAATTACAGATTTGATTAAATAGTATTTACACTTAATCCAATTTAGTCGTTTAAGCAAAACATTATAGAACAGCTTTCAGTCTTATGTCAATGCAAGGCAGACACCAAAACATAATCACAAACTATCTGTATGTATGTTACAAAGGACACCAATATCTTCTTTTTAAACAAATGTTTTACATTACTTATCACGATACATGTGCTGCAATTTGATATATCATGATGTATTGCAATACTCTGTGGAAGGTGATATAACGAAATTGTTTTGCAATATAACATTTGAAAAACTGTTTTAGTTTGTGATAAAAAGTTGACTTGGTTTACATTCATGCCAGCAAAACAGTGGATTCTTCATTTGTATTTGTGAAAGCCCCTGTAACATCCAACATCATTATGTGAACATATAAATAACAAAATGATATTTGCCTAAATATAATCCATCCTTCCATCCATCCATCCACTAGCCATACAGCTATAAGAATAGTTCAATACTATTTGTGAATTAATATTTTCTTACACCTTAATTGCAAGTTTTTGCCAATGCACTAATTGGCTTGATTCTGTAGTATTCTGTAGAGGATTTTGGTTTAAACTCGTCATAAAACCCTGGCAAAAATCATCTATATAAGGGTCATTATGTGGAAAGAATTTATGCAAAAAATGCTATTAAAATAACAAAATCACTGAGACGTTTACATATTATTTTGTTTATCTTAAAACAGTAAATAACCTATGTTATTATCATTTGCTATACAAAAAAAGAGAGAAAGAAACAGCAAATGCAAAACCCAAGGTCTGTTCTGGGATGTGTAGTGGATCTGATCTAGCCTTAACAACCAAGGCCTTCTTACTTAAACAGATGTGTTTGAAAGTGAATAGTCTTCAAGTACTCTATCTACCTTAATGTACATATTTTAATGTTTTGTTTTTTGACTGTCTGTAATTCGATTCCAAAGTTAACATGCATGCAATGGAAACATTCTATTCTGATGACTGTCTTGTGTTCAAATCTAGCTCATAATGCTGTTTGTTCTGCTCACCAAAAAAAATATCTGTTCAGCATGATCTGAAATATTACTGTGGAACAATGGATAATAATGCTTATTTTTAAGATTCTAAATAACGGTTCTGTAAATATTAACTTTTATTATTTCTACTAAACTGTTGTTTCAGTCATCTTTTGGTGGCAGCGTGAAGTAGGAAATCTTTCTATTCTCTTTAAGGTTTTGACATTAAAACATGGTCATTATTTGTTATGCATTATTTTAATAATTGTTCGTCTTTTTTTCCCCAGTGAATTCAACTTCAACGTTTTTAAATTATGTTGTGATTATGGATATGTCCATACACAGACCACAATTTTATAAGATCCATTGATATTTATTTTTGCAATATTTGCAGATGTTTGCCTTACTCTTAAAAATAATTTCATTGCAGCTTCACTGCACTGCTAGCATCATTCTCTGCATCTCTTGAACATAGTTGTTTAGATTTCTTTTCCACAATAAATTCAACTATGACCCTTTTTAATTATGTTGTAATCATGAAAATGTCTACATACAGACCACGATATTATAAGATCTATACATGTATTTTGTATCTATATATATACGTACAGACGTTTTCTTATTCTTAATATGATTCCGTAGTTATTGAACTGCCCTGCAAGCATCTTTCTTTGCATCTCTTGTACATGTCACATGTCGATTATATATTCTTGCTTGGTTAACTTTCGCTTTGGATGTCCTTCTTTTAGGGTGAATACACCATACAAACAAATTGGAAACACATTATTCAAGATATTCAGTTACATGTATCTGTAGTGTATAAGGATAAAAGTAGTATGGATCACATAGTAAACAAGAGCTATATATATCCAAACTATTGCTGAAGCAAAGATCTTAATTCCTCCTGATTATCCGGATGAGGGCCTGGCTCATGGGAATTTACTTTGTCATTTGCACACCTCTCCGGATTTTGATGGTTTTATAAACCAGCTAGTGCTGACCTTCATCTCAGAGTTGTACAAACTGCAAGAGGCACATTACCAGCTCCAGCTCCAACAATGGACCCCACATTTAATCTTTATGCGAATATTTCAAAGGTTAACGCATTTGAGGGGACTCAATACCACCTAGCTCCAACATGGGCCTTCTACCTTCAGACAGCTTTCATGGGCTTTGTGTTTTTTGCAGGCACACCCTTGAATTTTGTTGTTCTACTGGTGACAGCAAAGTATAAGAAGCTGAGACAGCCATTAAACTACATCTTGGTCAACATTTCTTTGGCAGGTTTTATCTTTGTGACTTTTTCTGTGAGTCAAGTGTTTGTCTGCAGTTTTAGAGGGTACTATTTCCTAGGCTATATGCTATGTGCATTGGAGGCCTGCGTCGGCTCAATTGCAGGTAAATATGTTGCTAATAGTATTATTGCAATCATTGTATAATTGTTTGGAATATTTGTTTTGTCATGGAAGAAGTCATATGTGAATGAAAAACCATTGTAAGCCATTCTTCTAAATCTTTGCCATCTTCTCAGGATTGGTGACTGGTTGGTCTTTGGCTGTCCTTGCCTTTGAAAGATATGTGGTCATCTGCAAGCCATTTGGAAGCTTCAAATTTGGAAACAACCAGGCTCTGGGAGCTGTTGCCTTTACTTGGGTAATGGGAATTGGATGTTCCACACCACCATTCTTTGGCTGGAGCAGGTGCATAACAATTTGTATTGTTTTAATAACTGACTTGAAACATTAGCATGGACATCAACTTTTGAATTTACTTCAGTTTAGAGCACGACACATTCAACAATAATGCGCTGACTCTAGATCATGTTTGATCATGCAGTCATGTGTCTTCTCACTTCTAGATTCATCCCAGAGGGTTTGAACTGCTCATGCGGACCTGACTGGTACACACATAGTGAGGAGTTTGGGACCACCAGCTACACCTACTTCCTTTTGGTCACCTGCTTTTTCATGCCAATGAGCATTATCATCTTCTCCTATTCCCAGCTTCTGGGTGCACTGCGTGCTGTGAGTACAAAATATCCTTTTTGTTCACATTTGAACACACACATGGATACATAAATTACATTTAATCCAACATGTACTTAAAACTAATTGTTGTGAGGTATTATTGTGACATGGCATTCCCCCTCATTGCAAGAGACAACTTCAAAATAATATTAGTTTGCGTTTGTTTAGGTCGCAGCTCAACAGGCTGAGTCTGCCTCCACCCAAAAGGCAGAGAAGGAAGTGTCCAGAATGGTTATTGTGATGGTGGGCTCATTCGTTCTGTGCTACGCACCATATGCCATTACTGCCATGTACTTTTCTCATGCGCCAGACGAGTCAAAGGATTATCGCATGGTCACCATCCCTGCATTCTTCTCGAAAAGTTCATGTGTCTACAACCCTATGATCTATGCCTTCATGAACAAACAGGTAACAAACATCATATTTCTGTTTGTAGTTTGGAATATAATTGTATTAACTCTGCAACACTGAATCTAACTCTGCAAGCAAATGCATTATCACCATGATCACACCATAATCATCATGTGTTTAATTTCTTAGTTCAATGCTTGCATCATGGAGACAGTGTTTGGAAAGAAGATTGAGGAGGAATCTTCAGTTTCTTCCAAGACAGAAACCTCATCAGTTGCAGCCTAAAAAAGAACATATTCATGTTGAAGTACTTTTCAATGGCTATGTTCCACGTTCATCTAACGGTCCGCACATTGGGCACAGTATTTTCATCAGCAATGTGACATATATTATTTATAGCATAGTAAACCTGCAAAGAAAATTTTTAAAAACAAATTATTTTTTTATATGTTAACAAATTATTCTGATACGGAAGTAATAGTGAAGGGTCACATTGTTCATTCTTACTGGTCTTTTTACTTACAGAATTACACTATAGAGATTATTCATATAAATATAAACTCTGTTTCGAGAGGCCTGCAGTAAAACGGGGTAAGCATGCTCTACATGCTATCTGAAGGACACCAAGAAAGAGTGTATTTCACATTGACCAGGGTAGAGGCAGTGATTTCGAACAATTTGTATTCTCATCAAATCCCTGTATCCAATGCACTGAATGTAAATATGACAATGTACCTATACATTGATTAATGTATGCACTAGATTACAATATAGTGTGAATAAATAGTACATTTGCTCTTTTCATCGTGTGTGGAAATTGCTTTTGTCACATATGTGGAATTGGTATGGACGTTGTATTGTAAAAAGCTATAAACAATCGATTATTAGTTTGTTGTACCTGCAGTAAATCAAACCACACCTTAACTGCCTAATAAATTCACATCAATCTGAATTACCTGATCTGTAACAGTTAGTCTAACTGCATTCTATATTTGTTTAGAATTATCCAATCAATTGCTTAATTGGCTTCATGATTGGATAAAGGGTATTTGGTAAATAGAAGGCCAAGCGGCCACTCTTTTGTTCTCTTCCTGTTGTCAGAGTCCCATTGTATCGACATTAGCTCGTCAAGGTGATGCAAATTCAGTGATTAAACAATTACCTATATGTTGTGTGACCAAATCTACACACAACAAGATATATTATACATACTATTATGCCAGTGTTACAATCACTTACCCCTTTCATTTTAAATGGATAATACATAAATACTGTATATTAAGTTCTTCCCCTTGTTTCTTCCAATTACGTTGCTTCTGCAATAATGTAGCTCTCCCTACTGTAAATGAGATTATAGGTGGAATTGAAGGCGGGGTCTCTTGTAGTTAGAAGCAAAATGTCACAGGACATCTTAAATCCCAAATGTGTTCTTCAGACAGGATAAGGACAATCGTCAAGGGAAGCTGGATCTGTCTTTAATCTATAAGTGGATTATAACAGTATAAAAAGTGGCTTTGAAGCAGGCTGGTGAAAGAGTTGTCAGCAACACGAAAACCAAGATGGGGAAGTACTTCCATTTGTACGAGAATATCTCCCAAGTTGGCCCCTTTGATGGACCACAGTTCTATCTCGCACCGCAATGGGTTTTCTATCTACAGGCATTCTTTATGGGCTTTGTGTTTTTTGTTGGAACTCCCTTGAATTTTGTCATTCTTTTTGTGACAGCAAAGTACAAGAAGTTGAGACAGCCACTGAACTACATCTTGGTCAACATTGCAACAGGAGGTTTTATTTTTGTGACATTTTCTGTAAGTCAAGTGTTTCTTGCATCAACACAGGGATACTTTTTTTTGGGCCATACCATGTGCGCAATGGAATCAGCAATGGGATCAATAGCAGGTAAAAAAAAAAGGATCACACTCTCTAGAATAAAAATCAACTGGTTCAGTTAATGGCAATGAATACTCCCTTAAGAGTATATTGATCTTTGTATTTGCGTCTTTTCAAAGGTTTGGTGACAGGTTGGTCCCTGGCTGTTCTGGCCTTTGAGAGATATGTGGTTATCTGTAAACCTTTTGGAAGCTTTAAATTTGGAAACTCTCAGGCTCTTGGTGGTGTTGTCTTCACCTGGGTAATGGGAATTGGATGTGCCATCCCACCCTTCTTTGGCTGGAGCAGGTCCGATAAATTTATTCCTCTGGCCTCTACTTTTCTTTTTCTGAAGTTTAAATATTAAATACTATCTTTCAAATACAAAATAGAATTAGAATTAAATAAAAAAAAACATGCCTTTATCAGTCAAAATAAATCAATAATAATCTATCTGCATCAATCAGGTATATTCCAGAAGGTCTGGGCTGCTCCTGTGGACCTGACTGGTATACCCACAACGAAGAGTTCCACTGCTCCAGCTACACCAACTTCCTTATGGTGACCTGCTTCATCCTTCCCCTGTCTGTCATTATCTTCTCATACTCCCAGCTTCTGGGGGCACTGCGTGCTGTGAGTGAAATCATTTCAAAGTCTATAATTGTACATGAATTATCTGATGTAATTGTAAAATGATGTGATATTACATATACCATACAATACTGATGTCATACAGTAAAAATGCAAATGGAACTATCATTTTGAAAACAAATCTGTCGTATAATCATGATTAATTGTACAATGTAAGTGTCTGAGTATTGGAATTGATATTTCTAATTGGGATAGTAAATAAAAAAGTACAGAATTGCTAGGGAACCTCTGTCAAACTATATTTAAGATAATAGATACACCTTGCATTCTTCATTAGGAGCTTTTTAATTCTGTCCGAACTTACCCGTGATGGGATTTGTGTTTAGGTAGCAGCTCAGCAGGCTGAGTCTGCTTCCACTCAAAAGGCAGAAAAGGAAGTGTCCAGGATGGTGATAGCGATGGTTGGCTCCTACGTCACATGCTATGGCCCTTATGCCTTAGCAGCACTTTACTTTGCCTATTCACCTGATGAGAACAAAGACTACCGTTTGGTAACCATTCCAGCATTATTCTCCAAGAGCTCATGTGTCTACAACCCCTTGATCTATGCTTTCATGAACAAACAAGTAAGTACATGACACTTGACACTGTTTGGCAACACTCTTTTTATTCAGATTATTGATAAAAAATTGTACGTCTTTTTCCATTTAGTTCAATGCCTGTATTATGGAGGCAGTATTTGGAAAGAAGATTGAGGAGGAGTCTTCAGTGTCATCCAAGACAGAGACCTCATCAGTTGCCGCCTAATGTTTCAAATATTTCAGTCCAGAAACCCCCCAATACCACTTTGGAGTTAAGATTCAGGACCCTTCAGCGCCAATGACCAACCAAACTCCAGGCCATGTCTCCCATATTAGCTTGATTGTTCAATTTGTTTCAAGTAAACAAATAAAAGGATTCTGGGGAAAAAATTACTTTCAACAAAGCATTAACTAAGCAACATAGAATTGTGCACTGGGATGTTGTTTAGTCATATATATATGTATATATTCATAATAGAGATGAATACATTGAAAGACACTTATCAATATAATTATTGGTCAGATATTGTCTTTTCCCTTATTCATTGCACTCTGACTATGGAAACTGTGAACGATCTAAGAATCGATGATACAAGTTCATGTTGCCGATGTTTGTATTAGTTAACCAGTCTATCACAGTATGGTTCAATGCAAAAGAAAATACAAAAAATATTACTAGATGCTCTTTTAAATTGTGATGAACAATATGCGTTGATTCTAATCCTTATTGTAATTCCATTCACCAAATCTAGAGCAAATAAAGTTTGTAAGATAAACTTATTGGATTTAGGACTTTTCTTTAAATATAATGATCACTTGTGAGATAGCTGAATAGAAGTGGTAGAGCAAGAGGTTGAGTAAAGCTGAAAAATAAACTTTTAGCTTCAGCATACATGAGATTTGAGCTTTGTAAAAAATATCTTTATCTCACAATATGAATCAATTCTCAAGTATTAATCTCACAATATGTATTATTTTTGAGTTTCTGGATCTTACTTAACAAAAAGAAGAGGTCAATGTATAGAGTTGAGAGCACCATTTCAATTCAATGTATGATTGGTAACACATACATTTAGGTAGGGCAGTCTGTGTAATACACAATTCAATCTTCAAACAGAGTATTTCTGGATCCTAGCCTGAAAAGCGATTTTATCAAGCACAAGGTCCAATCTAATTGGTTAATCATATTATTAATAAATTACAGCACCCTTTTAAGGTCAAATTTATAAAGGCTTGACACCTATTTATTTTTCAGTGAATGTTTTAGACAAAGCCCAAGTTGAAGGTTAGACAACACACAAATCTCCAATGTCATTGTTGTGTGCATGTGTGTGTAGGTGCATGCCCATTGAGGTTACTGACATTTTCTCCACGGCCTAAAGAACTATAAATCCATTTAGTGATTATAGCTCAACATAATATAAACGAGTAGAAAAGTGTAAAGCAGGTATTCATACAGAATGTAAATGCACATAAACATGCTAGAAAGAAGTAGTTTCACACACCATTTGATGATCAGTTCATACGGGGTCGTAATAAAGAAGGCACATACTGGTCATGTTAAATTAAAATCTGGTAGTAGACTACCAGCTACTTCAATTCGGATATCAGGGACTAAAGTTACTGTATGATGTATCATTTTTAAACCCAATGACATGATTCATAGATGACAAGTCCTACTCAGAGCAAAGGAGAGTATCATGTAAAATCTCCATCAAGACAAAAGTACAGACAGTGTTTCAAAGAAAACATGTAACAGACCATTGAAATATCTGGGTTTGCATTAAATTGTTTCAAATGACACCAATATATAACAAAGCATTTAAATATCCAGATTTGCAAGTCACGGAATGTAAGCATATACAATTATGCAATTCCAAATCAGTAGAAGTGGAAACATGTAGAACATGGATTTATCTGATTTGGTTGAGGCAGTAGAGAGCATCCTAATATGAAAATGTCAAAGATTTTTCTTTCTTACAAAATAAATTATATCACAATTTAAATCAACTTTAAAAATGTACTTCAAAACTCATCATGCCGTACAAGTGCCTCGCCAAAGTCAGTTGCTTGGCTTCCCACAAATAGGTCATACTTGTTGAGGATTTCCTCCTTGGTAAGTTTACCATCCTAAAAAAATAAAATGTATCTTTAATATTATATTTTATAATGCAATATGAGATGGAGTTACAGCATATAGTAATAGCGAAGAAGGTAAAGGGTGTTATGTTAAAATACCTTGTTGGAGTCAGACTCATAGACAAGGTGTTTGGCCTCTGCTTCTGCATGATCATAGTCAGAGGGTAGGATCCAGTCCATTGTCTCCTCCCTGTCCATCTTACCGTCTTTGTTCTTGTCCCTGAACTCTGAGAACTGCTCACGCTCTGTAGCAACCCAATCAGGCTCCTCCATCTCATCCTCATGGTTGTACATATCACCTAGGAGAAAGATGGAGAGAGAGCAAAGTATTGTTAAAGGGGGACAAAATGTAATGCAGTGATTTGACAAAAACATCACGCTCATATGCATCTTTGGTAATGAAGTCCACTTACCAATATACTCTTCCAGGTCAATAAAACCGTCAGCATTCTTATCAATGTCCTCCATGGTCTCCTGTGTGAGTTAGCAACAAAAGCAATACCTTTTTTTACAGTCTAACTCGACTATCACCAACACCATGATGAAATTATATTCCTTGCCTAATGTACACAGAGAATGAAGAGAAACATACCAGCACTACGATTTCTTTCATATGCTCATAATCCTCAGGATGAAGAAAAGCTGTGAACTCTTCTTTGTTTGCTATCTGGTCTCCATTCTTGTCTGCCATTTTAAAACGCCTTTCATCCCTGGCCATCATCTGCTGATAATTGTAGCCATCATCTGGTTCCGGGTCATCTGTAGGGACAAAACATTTAATTATTTCTGCTCCATCAGACAGGACCGCCACTCAAGGTTTGTGTAAATGTTCTGTTTAAATGTATAAGATATTACATGTTTTGATAAAACATTTGTTGATTAAGCATAACCATTATAGTATAATGTATAATGATTATACAACGGTGCAAAATGTATTCACTATAATTATGTTTTGAAGGTTGTGATGGTTTCCTTGACCTCTCCCTTCTTACCCAGATAGGTACCGTAAGTGACATTTTTGTACTCCTCCCAGGATATCATGCCATCATTGTTGACATCAAAGTCCTTCCACTGGCGGTCCACATTTTCATAAATATATTTCTTCTGGGCTTTCTTGATCCAGGCCTTCAGCTCCGTTTCTGTGACATAACCATCTTTGTCGCTATCAATCTTACTTACAATGATTCTGTAAGACAGCAAAGTAGAGTTGGCATGTTAAACATCTTTCACCAAGATGTGACTGGACTGGTTTAATATTGTAATGTAAGTGAAATAACAACATTCTATTGTGCTGGGCAAAAGTAGGGCCCCCTTCTGCATGTTTTGGAGGATATTTGATGTCATGCTCAATCATTTAAAAAAGATTGACTAATGTGGACTTTAACAAGGAAAGGTTGTAATTTTTAACTCTTGAAATGGGGCCAGTGGTAGCTGTGAATTGCCCCAACACAAATGTCTTAGAAAGGAGGGTTATTGATTATGTCCACTCTCAATTGACTACCTTTTTCAACAAAACTTAGTGTTTGTAAAAACTATCCAACAGTAAATTAAAGTTATTATAGAAATTCGTTAACATTTAATTATTCATACTCGGACAAAAATCAACACTTCTGGGAGCAGTGACACATATAGTCAGTATTTACGAAAGTTGGAGAACGGGGCTTCGACTTACCCCAGTCTGCGTTTGCTCTCCTCTGGTGTGAGGTCGTCAAACGTCTTGGCCTGCTCCTGTCCCAGGAAAGCCTCATGGTCGTAGTCAAAGCCTTGAGCATCATCATGCTCCCGGCTGCTGAGAGTTGCATCATGATGAACCCGGTCTTTCTTTTCTGTTGGCTTGCTTGTGGCATATACCACACAAAGGGCAAAACACATGAGCAGCGGTCGGACCTCCATCTCCTAAGAAAGAAAATGAGACAAAAAAAAACAGTTCATCAAGCATTCAACAGCGACACTATAAATTGGATGCGATGAGTTCATCGTAGTTTGGTGGGCAGCACAGAATGGAAGACAACATTTCACATTTATTTATTTTTAATTCAAGGCTGTCACATTTCGATATAAAAAGTGGAAGTACAAATATCTAATGGGTCATGCCTAAGTCCACGGTGGGGAGTATTTGCGTTAATCATGTCTGAGACCGGGCTATGAATCCGCTTTCGAATTAGTCTTGATAAACTAAGTTAAAATGCCGCTTATTATAGAAAATAGCTATTTAGAAAGCAAAACTTTTTTCCTTCACATCACCATTGCAACAATGTACATTTTAAATGAACTGAACAGTGATCACTACACTGACCTCAATAACCACAATTGTCTGGACAAGCGGAACCGTTGCCTGAAGAAATGCGACGTAGACACAGTTGCAATACTATCTACTATTCATGGCCATAGTAATATCGCTATTAGCGATTAAAAATATAGACATACCTGGCTAATAAGGCTATACATACAGGCATACACAAAAGAAAAAGCGGTTGAAGAGCCCAATAAACATCCCTTGTTCACAACCCAGCAGACGCATCGACGTCCCTTTTCCTTCCAAAAAGGTCCAATGATGTTTTGCACATACTGTTTGTCGAACTGTGATTGGTCCACTTCAACAGAAGGCAGAGAACCACATATGGCAGAGAACCGCTGCATCTAACGGAATGCGTAGTCTTCGAAGTTGCTATGGGTTGGCTAATTCTGACGTAAAAGTGATTTTCAGCCTATCACATTTTAGTGAGGGAAAGTGCGCTGAGAATAGTGACGCTTTTAAGGTTAGATTTAGCTTGCCACGTCCGCAAATGTGTAAAATATTTTTGTACTGACAAATCCCCCCTAAATTCCAAACCAACTGTATTTATAGCCTCTGTAGGCCTAGATGATGTTCGGGAAATGCAACATGTCTTAAATGTACTGAATAAGGCTCTCGTTAAAAAAATTATAGCTATAATAAAAATTATAATGATGATTATAATAATGATAATAATAATAACGATAACAATAATACTACACCTTTGTTGAAAGCAGTGGAATGAAAAAGTACTTTGTAAGAGGATGTATGTGATGCATTTGATATCTTATGAAAAAATAATATTAAACGATATACAATATCATTGAAAATTCATATTTACATAAAAAATAATCAAGGATCTTTAATAAACTGTTGATATCGGAATCATGTAATTCAATGCAATTATATCATTATGGAGTACCGTGCAATTAAACTTGGTGTGCATTTATGTTAATACAACGAGAGAGAGAGAGAGAGAGAGAGAGAGAGAGAGAGAGAGAGAGACGGAGATGGAGACAGACAGACAGACAGACAGATAGACAGAGAGAGCGAGAGAGAGAGAGAGAGAGAGAGAGAGAGAGAGAGAGAGAGATATGGGAAGCGTTTAATTAGTTTATTTGTACGTGTTTACAGACATCATTTTATATTTGTCTACATAATTACCGCTATTTCCTCAGTTGTTCTGTTGAACAATCTGCAATCGCCCACTGGGATGTGAAGCGTTTACAGCAAACTCAATTTTAGAGAGCGGCTCCAGACTCTAGACCAGATGCATGACTTTTGCCTGTGTGAGACTGCGCTTTCAGTGGGACATACATAATATGTATTCAATAAGATATACGTTTTATTCAATGACAAATTTAATGATTCTGCAATTACAATTTTTTATAATTTTCTGTACACATTTATTTATCAATTCCATATTGAGCAAATTTGTCAGGCACATCTAAACACCTCTAACAGGAACAAAATTGAAGAAGGGTCCTCACAGAGGAAATTTCGCTCAAGCCCGATGTTTATGTTGCCAAAAAAATAAGGTAAACAAAATGCTTACAAAGTATTTTGCATGAATTCAAAATACATTTCCATATCTCTAATAATACGTTGGATTGTGTAATTGATTTTATTTGATTTGACCTCAACATAAAGCAATCATGCCCTGTCAAGCCATTTGTTTACGTTTCTACAAATGAAACCATTCAAGCGGCCTAGCTAACGTTAGCTAGCTAGCTAACTAATGTTGTTACCGGATAACGTACCAACTTGCTCACATTACCCACAGATAAGAACGCATAACTTGAATGCGGACTAGTGAGTTACTTGAAAATTTTCAGAGCAATTCTTCGAATTATGTGATACCTTAATTTCCGAATCTATCTTTTAGCGCTACGGAAGTTAACGTTAGCTTTTTTATCTAGCTATTCACTGTTGGGTAACGTAACGTAGCTAGACAAACCCTCGCTGCTATCAACGCGGGTGAAATGGCTAACTTGCTATCTCAATTAGCTATATTTACTATGTCTACTAAACTCTCAAGTCATAGATTGTGGGCGTGGGCCCCGAAAAATAGTCCTGTACATTAACTAGTGAATAGCAAGCTAGGAAATTTGGAGAGATTGTTTAAAATATACTTTTCCATATGTTAAAGTTAGATTATTGTTTTTAATCCATGGGTTTTCAGGTCTGTAATCTTCATTGATTAAAATGTACGATACAACGATAATTCACGAGCTGACGTGATATCTCATGTTCTAGAACCCGTTGCTCTAACTTAAAATGTAGCTCGTGAACATTATGTAAACGGCTGTTCATGCCCATATTGTTTAAGTTTTGGAAAAGCTGAAAGTGACGAAGTGTAACGTTAAATCAACCGAAACGAGTTAGTCATTCGAGATGTTTTTACATTTTTTTTCTAGAATGCCTGCTGAACGCAAGCGATCAGTAAATATGGATGAAAAAGAGTCGTTGTACAGTAGCAAAGAGAAGGACAAAGAAAGAGATGGTGAGAGGCGACCACCCTCCTCAAGGGACAAGGTGAAGGAAGATGCCAAAATGAGTAACAAAAAGGATAACGGGAAGGCTGCAGAGGAGAAAAGAAGACGTTTGGAGGAGGAAAAGAGAAGGAAGGAAGAGAAAGAGCGTAAAAAGAAAGAGGAGGAAAAGCAAAAAGCAGAGGAAGAACACAGGAGAAAGGAGGAGGAAGAAAAAAGACAGCATGAAGAGGAGGAGAGAAAAACACAGGAAGAGGAGGCTAAGAGGCAACGGGAGGAGGAAGCTGCTCAATTAAAGTAAGTGACATTTAGTGATTTCTGTTTTTAAAGCCTTATCTAATATACCACCGTACACTGTCTTTTTTATTGTTGCCATGTTCATGATTTGTAAATAGTTTTGTGATATTTATTTTAATTTCCCAGAGAGAAAGAGGAAAGCCATCAACTGCACCAAGAGGCCTGGGAGCGTCACCATGGCAGGAAGGAGCTGCGCAGCAAGAACCAGAATGCCCAAGAGGGCCGACCTGAGGAGGCGTTTTTCAGCCGTCTCGACTCCAGCCTCAAGAAGAACACAGCTTTTGTCAAGAAACTGCGCACACTCACTGAGCAGCAGCGTGATGGACTTTCAAATGACTTTGGCTCGCTGAACCTCAGCAAGTACATAGGTGAGGCCGTGAGCTCCGTGGTTGAGGCCAAGCTCAAGATCTCAGATGTGGGCTGTGCCGTGCACCTGTGTTCCCTCTTCCACCAGCGCTATGCTGAGTTTGCCCCCCTGCTTCTCCAGGCCTGGAAGAAGCACTTTGAGGCACGCAGAGAGGAGAAGATTCCCAACGTGAGCAAGCTGCGCACAGACCTGCGCTTCATTGCTGAGCTCACCATCGTGGGCTTGTTCACTGACAAGGAAGGCCTGTCCCTCATCTACGAGCAGCTCAAGAACATCATCGGGGTGGACCGCGAGACACACACTCACGTGTCCGTGGTCATCAGTTTCTGTAAGCACTGTGGGGACGACATTGCTGGCCTGGTGCCTCGTAAGGTGAAGATGTCTGGCGACAAGTTTGGCCTGGCCTTTCCTCCCAGCGAGATCATCAACACAGAAAAACAGCAGCCGTTTCAGAACCTTCTGAGAGAGTACTTCACCTCACTCACCAAGCATCTAAAAAAGGACCACCGGGAGTTGCAAAACATTGAGAGGCAGAACAGGTAGGGAGGTGCACCAAATCGTAACCTGGCCCCATATAGCCATAGAAGAGTGATTTTTAGGTGTGTCTTCTTGTCTTTTAATTTCCTCAGACGTATTCTCCACTCCAAAGGGGAGTTGAGTGAGGATAGGCACAAGCAGTACGAGGAGTTTGCCACCTCCTACCAGAAGCTGCTGGCCAACACCCACTCCCTAGCTGACCTATTGGATGAGAACATGCCTGAACTTCCCCAGGACAAGACAGTGCAAGAAGGTAAGGCTGTGTGCACTTACAAACTGGCAAAGAAAAGGACATAAAGAATTGTGGTCCACACAATTATCATGATAAGCTCACCCAAGGGCAAGTTTGATGACCTTATTTGCATGTTTATTTATGTGATATAGAACATGGCCCAGGCATTGACATCTTCACCCCTGGCAAGCCTGGAGAATATGACCTTGAGGGCGGTATCTGGGAGGACGAGGATGCTCGTAACTTCTATGAGAATATGGTGGACCTGAAGGCCTTTGTGCCTGCTATCCTCTTCAAAGACAACGAGAAGAGCAACCAATCAAAAGACAGGGAGGAAACCAAAGGTATGTTGTCGTATAGGGCCCAACACTTGTCCACTTTCTCTCTCTCTCTCTCTCTCTCTCTCAAGGTCATATTCTCCAGGCTTGCCAGGGGTGAAGATGTCAATGCCTGGGCCATGTTCTATATCACATAAATA
>JAVQJS010117624.1:0-12483 GCA_036024795.1 Galaxias rostratus | reverse complement strand
GGGTGGCATATTCACACAACTCCCAAAAATGATAGGCGTGTCACTCCTAATTTTAGGATTAGGTTCCAGAGATATTTCACCCAAGTATTTTATGTTCATGCACAAACATACAGCTCTGAAGACGCTGCACAAGAGTGTCAGCAGCATGTTAGAAGGTTGGATGTTGTTATGCCAACTATTAATTTTTATGACTCAGATTGTACGCGCACAGAGCAAGATAAAGCAAATTAAAACACACATTCACATAAAATACTTGGGTGAAATATCTCTGGAACCTAATCCTAAAATTAGGAGTGACACGCCTATCATTTTTGGGAGTTGTGTGAATATGCCACCCAGTTTTAACTTGAGCAAGTACTTGTAAAACTAGATTTCCTACTATCCCTTCGCATTGCTGTCTCCTCTTTGATCACTTAGCTTGAGTGTTCAGGATTCAATCTGAGATCCTTGTCTGTTTGTACATGTGAAGCAAGAAATTACACAGCTGGCTAGATACTTTTTACAACAAAAATAGTTGCTACTACTTTTTTGAGTGAAAGCTGGAAGAAAACACAAAGGGTATCTTTTAATGTAGAAATTGCTCATTTCGAACAGGACAACGATATTTGTTATATATGTAGGTTATGCAGCAATTGTGATCGTAAAGGTTCTTCACAGAAAGCAAAATTTGAAAGGCACATTTAGGAACTCAAATACAAACAATGCAATCTCTGACTTCGAAGACTGTACTAAATCAGAATGTGATAGCAAACCAGTTCTACTGAATGTCAAGTAGAAGAAAAAGCAGCCGCATTAAACTTACTGTGGCTTGCAACTAAACTTATGTTACTAAAGGTGTGCGGGCGCAAGCTGAATTGCAAACAATAAGGATATAGGTAGGTAGGTGCACCTTGTTAGTATGGGGTGGGACCCCGTTAATTCTTCAGAACTGCCTTAATTCTTTGTGGCATACACTCAATAAGATGTTGGCAAATAATCCTAACTTTTGGTCCATATTGACGTGATGGCATCACTCAGTTGCTGCAGATTTGTCAGCTACAGACGCATGATGCGAATCTCTCGTTCCAACACATCTAAAGGTGCTCTATTGGATTGAGATCTGGTGACACCACCACCAGGCTGAACCGTTGGTACCAGGCAGGATGGATCTATGTATTTCATGTTTTTTAAGCCAAATTCAGACCCTGCCGCCGAATGTCGCATCAGAAATGTGGACTCATAAAACCAGGACACATTTTGCCAATTTTCTACTGTCTTCTATAACATAATGTAAGCTGCGAGATGAAGGATATTTCAAAGACATAAGAATGAATCAGACCAAGAAGATGAACATGAAGAACCCACTCCAGACAAAACCCCAGGCTTTGTACCTCTCACTGACGGACCCCAAGATGATACCGGCTGGATGAACCCCCAGATAATGATTGATATCGAGCACATCACACGCATCACGTTGCAATGAGACTAAGAGAGTTATTCAGCAACAATAGCAAGTGGATGACGGCATGGGTCCTGCTTAACTGTGGGCTATAGTTCATGTAAAGTCAAGGACAGATTTAAGAAGAGGGTATCATTCATTGCTGGTATATTTTTTGGTTAAAGCCACTTGTTTTTGTTGTATAAATGTAGTTTCCAGATATTATGTTAACGGGTGGGAGAGGTTTGGGCATTTCTATCGTGGCTGCTAGATTAGTAGTTTTTGCAGTCATAACTGATCTGTTTGTACATTTTAAATCCACTGCAAATCATTGTGTTGGGCTAAAGGCTGTGGTTGTTTTTCCACTTTAACTATTCTTAAGTATTGAAGTAATAAAGATAATATTTAATTGTCTATATGTTCATCCGTAGAGTTGTTGACCACTACAGAGTTGTTGGCACATATTCTTTGCCTAAACATACTGGAATTGGACATTAACCTTATTTGTCTCTTTCTGGATAAAGTGATAATCCTGATTGCTTAATCGTAGAACTGTTTGTGTGTCTCCTGACATAACACTCAATCGTGCAGTTTCTGTCTCTGAACCTTCAAATACAGTTTCTAAGGAATACAGTGACGTTTGATACAGTTTGAACCAATAATAGATACTACTGATCTACTGAACTAACTTTAAAATTATTTCTGAGTGTATGATTCATGCTAGAATACATGAAATAAACATTGTTAAAATTATTTTTATAAATGAAGACATTCATTTTGGTTGGCTTACAGAATTAACGTTTGTAATTCATGTATGTTTGTAGTAACCAGCTATGTATTACACGGTGCTAATAATCGCAAAATGTGGGTGCTATGACATAATTATGTGAAAATGTGTTACATTTCGTCTCGTTACTTTCATAATGCAGTGTTTTACATTATGCAATGTTTTTTTGTCCTTTGTTTTCCCTCTCTTTTTATGACAACTTCTCTTTCTATGCTTTCCCCTCCCTTGACACTTAACACTCTTCCTCTTTTCTTCCCATCGTGTCCACTCTTCATTTTTGTTTCTAGTGCACCCCATGTGGCAGGGCCCCCTAGACGTGCCAGGAGGGGACCGCCAGTCACCTATTGACATTGCAGTGCGAAATAGCGAGTTCGACCCGCACCTGAAGCTGTTGAGTGCTGAATATGACCCGCGGACATGCCAGCAGATCTGGAACAACGGCTACTCCTTCCTTGTGGAGTACGATGACACCACTGACAAGTCTAGTAAGACCACAAGCAGCATATGTTTAGCTTTCTGATTCCAAGATTACTGTTGGCTTTTAGAATATTAGCACACATATTGATAGACATAGTTGATTTTGCAAACATGCAACAAAATATTGTTCCGTTTGTTTTTAACATTTCTAAAATATAATAATATTTATTTCTTGTTGATACTGAAACTAATATACATGATTTTGTTTTCTTTAGATCAGACATTTCAATTTTTTTACACCTTATGTCCAAAGAGCCTTTTAAGTTTGCAGCTTGTGCAAAATGTGCTGCCACACTTTTGATGCGATGTAAAGAGAACACAATTGGCTAGCCAATAATTGGTTTCTTTAATTTTATAATACATTTTAAGAATTTATTAAGAAGATATTCAAGCCCACACATTGGATAGACATTAGCTACATTTTATCAAACCATTTAAGGAAAAACCTTTGTGTATTTGTGAATACAGGGCACAACACAGGTGCTCAAAACTTGAAAAAAATACTTGACGTTCACGGCATAACCTTACACGACAGGAATTCTGCGTTCAACTGTATTTCAAAAGACTATTTCAATGCACCATGCTCCTTAAACTAGCTTTAGGTAACTTTATTTCTAGTAAAGTATCGTCAACACATTTCCTCCGATTGTAATGTCTATTGGAGAGTGAAAATATCGTGGTTCAGATCAGCCCTTGTGCAGTTGCAATATATAATAAAAAAAATGTTTGCAACTGTGAGCAATCTCCCACAAAACTATGATGAATTGTTTTCTGGCCCAGGTAAGTGTCACTAAACCACCAAGAGATGCCCGTACTTGGAATACAGTCATATATCAATATGATAATTATAATATGCAATCGATATGCAGTGCAAGGATCCTGCACATCATCTTTTCTATGGCTAGGGAAAATAATTACACCAAGATAACGGTATGGGCTCGCCAAAATAACCTCCTAGGGATAAAATACCCATAGTAGCTGTAAATAGGCTGTCTTTGTGCTAGATCTGGAGACCTTTTAGAAAGCTTAATAGCAGGACACCATGGAGTTTTCTCTGTCCTTACCTTCTGTCTTCCTGTTCCAGCATTAAAAGGGGGTCCGCTGGAAGACCAGTTCCGGTTGTGTCAGTTTCATTTCCACTGGGGTGAGACTAATTCCTGGGGCTCGGAGCACACAGTCGATCGACGTCTCTTCCCTGCCGAGGTAATAAACCTTTTACTATGAAATACGTATCAGGTTCATTTAGGGACAGTAAGCCAAAGACGTTACTGGTTGCAACCTAAATGATTGAGCGGACAGAACACGGTGTGATGTGCCTTGGCAGAAGTGCCTTTGGACCAGCTATTCAGCCCCCATACTTCAGTGGTGCCATACCTTGGCTAACCACATATCTACTTATGCATAGCTCTAAACCTAAGAAATCCTGTTTGAGGTGATCTACAGAAACCAAGCTTTTTAAAAATAGGTGCTGGTATTTTAGCTGAGCCACGACTTCATCACCACCCTCCGTCCAAGGAGTTTTTGTTGCTATCAGGCCCCAGATATAATCTGCCAAGATACAAATAATTGGTTTGTAAACTCTATCTTCAATCAAACTCTGTGTACATAACTAAATGGCTTATCTTCAGATATGTAGTCTTTTGTTAAGGGTGTCCCTCAAGGTTCAGTACTTGGTGCCTTTTTGGTTACCATTTATATTTGCCATTCTACAGAAATGGTTAAAATTAAATGATAAAAAATTTACAATGCATTTGTCGCACCATTTCTAAGGCACACATATATTATTTATCCCATATATCAGTACATATAAATAAATATATATAAATAGATATATAGCAAAATTTTATTTTGCCAAATTGTTTTTTTCTGGTTGGACATTACATAAAAAGGTGACAAAAGACAGTAAGAAATTGTGTGAGGTCATATCTTTTGATAGTATTTCAATTTTTATGTAGTTGTTTTTTCAAATGCTGGCAACATGGCTTGGCTTCCCACCATTCCCTTTGAGATTTTTCACAATGGAACTCCTTGTACTTTTTGATAATACCTGCACTGTAGCCACTGGCACAACAAATCTTGGCTTTGTAGCCTTTCCACTTCTTATGAGCAGCAACAGGGCACAACCGGAGGTCCTCACTAAGCTGTTCAGTATTAGCCATGACTTCCAATTGACTACTAACTGACTAGAGAACAACTGCATTAGTTATAAAATTTGTAGTTGATTAGAATACCCCAGAACATGGCGGTAATTACCGGGACCATTTGGAATGGTATAGAAATTTGTAGTTCTTCTGAAATTTGGGACTCGTATGAATCATTTTGGCATTTCTTTCACTTTTATTTGTCTACACCTTCTTATGGCCTTTCCATCCAGAACGTAGGTGTATGTGGATTAAATAAAGAAAAAATATTTAATGCTAAAAATATTTTTCAACATTCTACATACAATACCTCATAATGACAAAGCAATATGCATATGTATAAAAAAATGATATGACTAAAGTACATACAAGTATTCATATTTTTTACTGTGACACAACATTTTGCTCAGGTGCATCCTGTTTCACCTGATCGTCCATTTTTACAACTTGATTTGAGTTCATCTGTGGTAAATTCAATTTATGGACATGATTTAGTGAGGCACACACCTTTTTATTTAAGGCCCACAGTTGACTGTGTATGTTAGGGCACATAAAGTTTAAAGTCCAAGCAATTGTCTGTAGACCTCCGAGACAGGAATGTGTCAAGGTACAGATCTAGGGAAGGGTACAATAAAATTCTACAGCATTGAAGGTCCCAACGAACAGTGGTCTCTATCATTTGCAAATGGAAGAAGTTTGGAACCATCGGGACTCTTCCTAAAGCTGGCCGCCCTGCCAAACTGAGCAATTGGTGGAGAAGGGCCTTGATCAGGGAGGTGACTAAAAACCCCATGGTCACTGTGACAGAAACTTCCAGATGGACAACCATCTCTGTATCAATCCAACAATCAGACCTTTAAGGTAGAGTAGCCAGACAGAAGCCACTCCAGAAAAAGGCACATAACAGCCCGAGTTTACCAAAAAGGACCTTAAGGACTGTGAGAAACTGTCAGACCATGAGAAACTACATCATCTGGTCTGATGAAACAAAAAGTGAACTCTTTGGCCTGAATGCGTGTAGGCCTGAAGAGTGTCATGTGTGGAGGAAACCAGGTATTGCTCAACACCTGGCCAATAACATCCCTGCGGTGAAGCGTAGTGGTGGCAGCATCATGCTGTGTTTTTTTCCAGCAGCAGGAACTGGGAGACTAGTCAGCATCAAGGAAAGGATGAATGCAGAAATGTATATAGAGATTCTTGATGAACAACTGTTCCTGAGCTCTCTGAACCTCAGACTGGGGCAAAGGTTCACCTTTTAACAGGACAACGACCCTAAGCACACAGCCAAGATAACAAAAGAGTGATTTCGGTACAACTTTGTGAAAGTCATTGAGTTGCCTAGCCAGAGCAAATATTTAAACCTGATTGTCTTTTGAGAGATCTGAAAATGGTTGTGCACCGACACTCTAAACCTGATGGAGCATGAGACGATCTGCAAAGATCAATAAAAAATAATCAAAATAATCAAACCTCTACTATTTAGTATTTAATAGTCATTGGATTAGAGTTCACTGTCTGGGGCATTATGTTAGACTTAACTTTCTTTGACTGTCTTGCTTTACCGGTATGTTCAGCTCCACTTGGTGCACTGGAACTCTGACAAGTATAGTCTGTTTGAGGAGGCAGTGATGGAAGTGAATGGACTTGCTGTGATTGGAGTGTTCCTCAAGGTAAATATAATTAGACTGTCTTAGCACTTTAAAATTTGTACTTGACCCATTATCCCACATGATAAATTTCTTGTTCTTATAAGTAAGCTGCATTTTTTTCTATATATATATATATATATATATATATTATAAACGTATATTTGATCTGCAGCAATTGCTTTATGCGATCATGTTGATATGGACCAAAATAACTTTCCAAGAAAAGTTTCCAACACCTTGTTTTATCTATGCCACAAAAGTGAAAGCAGGTCTGGAGGCCAGGTCCAACCCCGGTACTATCTAGTTTTCCCAAATAAAGTAACCAATATGTGTATGTCTCTGTTGGACTGTTTGTGAATGCATTACAGCTATTATTTCTCTAATCCAGTTTACCATCTAATACTTAGGTTGGCAAAAGGCATGAGGGGTTGCAGAAATTAGTGGATGTCCTTCCAGCTGTCAGACACAAGGTTAGTCTATTATTTTTGGTATTTTTAACGATCTACTTATGTTCACCGTGAAGGGACACAGAAGGGATACCTTTTGGGATTTAGCAGTCATTTTGCCAAATTTATGCTTACTCGAAGGGGTTAACAAACTGCGAACCACTAATGTTTTTAGCCTGGGGCTCTGAACAAGCTAGGACTATGGGTGTGCCTAAATTATGTGATAAGTCCTTTGTCTGTTTAAATGTCGGCATGATTACTATTGACAAAAAATATGTTTCATACTTGCTCATGCACACTTCCCCAAAAATATTTCCATCTGGAGCGCAAGGGTGTGTATCGTTAATATGATGGAGTAGTCTATGCCTCCACAATTTTTTTTAATTTTTTTTACCAAATTGAATAATTTGATTCAGCCTGCACTTTCTCTACCACAACATATGTGCAACATTGTCATGCAGTATTTCTGTGAGGGCCAGACATTTTAAAAAAGCAATATTAAAGACAAAAGTATGATTACACATACCAAAATAATGACCAACAGGTTTAGAGAATGACATTGACATTTGACTGCTGCTAGAGCGCCACCAGCAGGAACATGAGATGCTATGGCATGGGTGGCAGTTTTGAGAGGGCCTGGACCTGTGTGCCAAATTTGGTTTTAACTAACCAAGTAGGAACTTTGGGGGAATAATAATTAAACTTGCAAGCAGCATTTCCTGGTCCTAGCCGTATGGCAAGGTGTAAAACAAACGTTTTTGTTGCGTTTTAAACAAATGTTTTTAACAGAGATTGGCAGTCTCATCTGACTCCCTCAATCGAATCAACATAATGTTCACCATGTGTGGTCACCCCTTAACCTGTCTGTCTGTATTCGTGTTCAATCTATTTTTTTCAGGTGTGTAGAATTGATGATTGCAATACTGTGAGGATTAAGGTTGAGTTCTATCACTCATGGATGTTCTGGGAGAACATTTTGAAGGCCTCTATCTATTTATCCCCTGATGCAAATTAAGCAGAGGCCAT
This sequence comes from Galaxias rostratus, assembly GCA_036024795.1. Lineage (NCBI taxonomy): Eukaryota > Metazoa > Chordata > Actinopteri > Galaxiiformes > Galaxiidae > Galaxias > Galaxias rostratus. Next base: position 4,540 of record JAVQJS010117624.1, on the reverse strand, counting down.
GCAGATTTAGTCACCGTTGGGATAGGTATGAGAGTACAGACACTAGCGCAGGGTGAAGTGAATTTTCATTATCATTCCCTAAATAACATAAAGGAACAGGCAACAAATGAATTTGTGCAGCCACAAACTACCGGGAATAATGTCAGTGAAATTCACCACTGGTGCATGTTGGCAGAGCCCAGCCCGCTAGTACACCAAAGTTCTCCTAAATGTTTTTTGAGCTTTTCTAAGGAGTCCTTTCACTCTTAAAATGCAAAACTATCCAAATACATTTTTTTATTTAAAGTAAAATGCCTTTAATGATATTATTTATACGTTCTCAACTGTTTTTAGTAGAAAGATCACAGCTCTTCATTAATTGAATATACTAATTATATTTTTTAATTATTACATTTACATTTATAGTTTAATTACCTTAATGGATTGATAGGTATTATCAGAGATTTTGGGCATTAATTATCCATTATCTGCACATCCCACGTTTATTGTTTTCACTGGACCATGGTTAATTATTTTTGCGTTGATCATTTGATGCACAAGGGGACCCCACAAGAGAGACCAAACAAATTTGGTTTAGTCCGCATAAATCCATAAAGTTTCAAGTCTAGCTGGTATCATGTAGTTAAATTAAAGAACATAATAACTCTAAAATTGCCCAAATGGAGTTTGTAATTATGTGAACGAGTCAAAACAAGCCCGTAAGATGCTTGAATAAGGCTAAGCATTAAAACAAACCATTCCTTTTAAATGAAAGCTAGAAATTGGGTTCATTCAAGTGTCATGTATACAACATATGTTTAGTTCAGAACAGGAGAAGGGAACGCAATGCATAGGAACAGTTGGGTATGGTGATCAGACCTAGGGAATTCAGGTGAGACTACTCAGAATCTACCTTACAAACAACTAAACGTTGTTTTTGTCTTGCAGATAGATATTTCTGAGGATAATTATTGTTGGATAGCCAGAAACACTTGGCGCCAAGAGAGCTGTTTCATAAATTATATTTTTTGATGATATGTTAATCTTATGATATATAGTGGCTTCCTTTTTTCTTATAGTTTTCCCATTATTTCTTCCTGTCTCACAACGGATTTAGCTGAATTTGTTTTTGTTTTGCTGTGAATGTAGGACAGTGTGGTGGAGTTCACCAGGTTCGACCCTGCCTGTCTACTGCCAACCAACATCGATGACTATTGGACATATGCTGGCTCGCTGACCACACCTCCCCTTACTGAGTCCGTTACATGGATTATCATGAAGCAGCATATTGAAGTCAGCCATGACCAGGTTAGAGGGAAATTATGGAGGCTAAAAAATAATAGTGAAGTTGAATGTTCTACTGTTACACTGGTTGAATGTTCCACTCTCTTCGTCCTTTCTTGCGCACCAGCTGGCTGTGTTCCGGAGTCTTCTTTTTACTTCGGCTGAGGAGGAGGTCCAAAAGAGCATGGTCAACAACTTTAGAGTGCAACAGCCAATGAGAGGGCGTAACATCCGTTCGTCTTTTAGACCTTTCCTATAAGGGATGTCAAAACCTACTATAGGATCCAAGCGCATTAATGCATAGTAACAAGAATCAAAATCAAAACCCATATCCATGTTGGGAAAGCCTTTTTGTAACACATGCATACTTTGTGACCTGACAGATTTCCTGACCTCTTTTACCATTTCTCATTTAAAAAAAATAAACCTCCTCAAAATTTATGAATTTTTGGTAGCATTAAATGTTTGCAATTGTCAAAGAGTCCTTAGAAAAAAGATTATCACTCACTAAGAAAGTTGGTTTACCCTGATGCACTAGTTGAACCCTTGGCATTGCCCCGGCTGCTTGTTATAGTTGGTATAAACAATGTTACAAAACTAGGTAACAAATTTGAGGTGGCACAAAAAAAGTGTTCATCTGGAACAATAACAATAATCTGCTGAGCAAAGCATTATCATTTTAGTTTGGGTGGGCTTGCAATTTGTTGAACATGTTCAGTTTAGCATGAACAAGTCGATTGTGGAGGGGATCATTAATTAATTGCCTCACATTGTATTAACATTTAATTTATCAAACCACTGAATACACCCATTAGTATATTCTATCATTTATTAGCAACCAAATGATATTATTTTTCCACATTAGCACCCATAACACACCTCTCATAATTATATAATAGTTTAATCATGGAATCCTAAAACATCCCTTCTTTAAATATATGCTAACCCTGTTGGTTTACTATTTCTGATCAACCATGGACTAGTACAAACAACTTCAAATGCCATACAAGGGTTTTTGGTCAGTCCTTTAAACTGACTGCAGGGTATTTAAAAATAAAAATACAACACCGCTCAATCGTATAGGGTCTCATTTTGTCTAATAAAAATGTATTTAAAAAATCTAGATGTTGATCAGAAATACAGTCTAGACATTTGTGCATCCTTCGCCAACTCTTCTTAAGATATTTTTTCATCTTGAAACTACTTACGCGGTTTTCACAAAGATTCTGACCAACATTTTCTTATTTGGGATTTGTTTGGGATCTTCTGTAATTACAACTTGAGCTGTTATTTAATTACCTATACTAAGGTTGAAAGGTGACACCATAATACATATAGTATTATAAATACATACAAAATAAATTTCACCAATTAAGTTTATCTCTTTGTCTCAATGAGCATAGTATTCTGAAAATATTTGTTTTACGATAATTGTGTATTCATATTGATTTATCTTGTTATATTTATCCTGTAATGTTTATTGAGTTTCATTTGTAGAATAAGTAGCAGAATAAGTAGACACTCTTCAGTCAATGTGCAGATGCCACAAATGCAGTTGAAAGCAATTCAAATGTTTTAGTGAACTATCCATTGGTGTCTTGCTTGACGTGATGGCATTTTTTTATGATGGAGTTTTTAACAAAGATTTTAAAAATGTAACCATCTATCTATCCTTTCTTGTCCTTACCTTTAAATCCATATTTACATAATATATAAATTACTATATTGACATAATATAATTGTTAAACAATTAAAACCTGCCTAGCAACACATCTCACGTCTGCTGACTGTGCCACATAGAAGTATTTCATTGAGACTTATTTGTTTTGTTTAGCCTGGCTCTATAGTTAACACTAGCAATGCAAAAACATTACTCCAACACATGAGAATGTAGTAGTGGAGCAGAGGTTATTTTAGGGGAGTGACCACCCGCATTGCCTAGTTGCTGGTGGTGGAAACACAGTCACATTGCATTTGCTCTGGGAAATGCATTTTCTTTTTATTATTAGGCCTATTTTTGGTGTGTTATCTACGCCTGTAGTTCGGACCCAATTGATTACATTCCAGTGCCCACATCTTTTGGGTATTGCAGTCATTTGTGCATACGCACAGCTAAATGATGGCTTCATGTGTCATATTTTATATTATTATTTTTATAATAGTTTTCCGGCCCCATTAAAAATAATGGGAAGAGGTTTTGACTGTGAGAGAGATTTCACAGTCAAATAGCCTGTGTATGTTATGTAATTGCATGTTGTTACATGTGTGTACTGTCTTGGTTATGCCCCACACCAGCGTCAATTAATCACTTCATCTAGTTATGTAAACACGGGATCAGAGGTGGGATAGCTAGTTCATACATGACAAAAATACAGTGGTACAATGATGTCCTTCTAAGACTCTGAACAGGTGGAGGAATAAAAGATATAATTGAACAGAGGCCAAGAGACAATAGAGAAGTCACGGTTACCAGGAAAGCTAAAACTATGGTGCCTATATTTAGGACCTCTACCCCGGATCATGTGGCCATTGACAGTATATGATATATCCATCCCTAAGGTTGAAAAGTTTGAAAGAAGAGTAAGTTTTTATGCTAGAAAATTGTTAGGGGTGCCACAGTGTCTTAGTTGCCTGGCTTTTTATGAGAAAGGTACTCTGGACCTGCTGCTTGTCTCTATTGTCCAAACAAGTTGTAACCTTTACAAAAAACCCTCCAATGCTATTGGCAAGACTCAACTTTTATTGTGCTGGGAAAATTACAATTTAAATATCAAAGGGAATATCAGAAGGTGGGACAGTAATCTGTACACTTGTAACAGAATGGCTTTTTTTACAATCTATATTTATATAGATTAATATAAATCTATATTTATATAGATTAATATAAATATATATAATATATATATTTATTATTTATATATTAAATAATATAATATAATATATAGATATAATATATATATAATATATATATATCTACAGGGCGGCACAGTGGCGCAGTGGTTAGCACTGTTGCCTCCCAGTAAGAAGGTCCTGAGTTCGAATCCCACCTGAGGGCCTTTCTGTGTGGAGTTTGCATGTTCTCCCCGTGTTAGCGTGAGTTTCCTCCGGGTACTCTGGTTTCCTCCCACATTCCAAAAACATGCAGGTGTATTGGTCACTCCAAATTGTCCGTAGGTGTGAATGTGTGTGTGAGAGATTGTGTGTCTATGTGTTAGCCCTGCGTTGAACTGGCGGTCTGTCCAAGGTGTACCCTGCCTCTCGCCCAAAGTCAGCTGGG